>JAODFX010110859.1:0-17605 GCA_027580035.1 Dorylogaster longipes | reverse complement strand
ACAATTAAAAAAAACAAAAAACGTCATATTATAGCAATATTTATATACACAATATTTATTTACACAATATTTACAGCAATATTTATTTTACACAATATTTTTTTACAGCAATATTTATTTACACAATATTTTCACATAATTAATGTATTTTATAGTGACCCCATGCGTAACTAGTTATACCATCTTCTAACAAATGCCTTTTATTATCATCGAAACTTAAACATTTTTTGTATTGTTGACTTGTAAATATTTGGTGACCCTTGTTTATGAATAAATATTGATGCACAAATTTTGGAATATTATTAAATAAACATTCTTCATAATCTTTAAATGTGATTGCATTCTTCACTATACATTTTTTTGTACCTTTAGCTGTTTTTACAACACTTTTGTCAACAAGTAAGTGACTGTAACATTTTGATTTTAATCCTATAAATTTGTGCAAAATTCGGCCTCCATATTCTTCTTTAAACAATCCTAGTACTGAATTATTTAATCTCTGAATGTTATGTGTATTATTATCTTGAAAATTGTGTGTGTTAAATAAATGTGAATTATTACGTATTACATCGTATATGTTTACATCAAAGCATTGTATTGTTAAACTATCTGTGTCCATATAGAGTAAATTTGATTTTTCATTGGGGTAAATTTTTTTTATGAAATTGTAGTAAAAATCGTACATGTGAACTTTTGATATTTCTAATACAGAAAAGCCAATAAATAGTGGCTTGTTGTAAAAGATAGATGTTTTTTTTAGCTCAATTGCTACTAAATTTTCATCAAAAATTGTTAATTTGCTGAAATTGGGTTTGCTGATTAATGCTCGTGCTCCATTTTTATTCGCGTTATTTTCCCAATGACGTACAAGTTTAAGACACATGCGTTTAAAAACATTTTCTAAAGTTTTTCCAAAAATTGCATTAATCATTAATTTATAGAAATTTTTTTCGAATTCATTTGATGCCTGTTGTCTTAGTAAAGTATTTTGATTTATATACATTTCTAGCCATGGAGCTTGTTTAAATTTTAAAATTCTATTTATTTTACGTAATTGTAGCCCATTTTCAAGACACTGTTTTAGGTTCCGATAATGTATAACATAATTTTTTTTATTGTACAGTGTTGTTAACAATTTTTTACTATTTGATCCTGGAGGTTTTCGATTTTCACAAAGAAAAGGAAGCTGATTATGACTAGTATGAAGCTCTTGTGGGTAATCAATATTAACGTCTAATATGAATCCATAATCACTTTCATCACTTACTTGTGTTACGTCAAAATTATTTAAATCTTCATCATTTACCCATTCAAAGTCGCTGATAGGTAAATATTTAGACATCGCCCAACCATATAAATTCGTAGCATCTAAATAACATAAATAATTCGTCGGCAAAGATTTGTCATACCCCGAAATAAATTCATTATTAGCTTCTGCAAATCTGTGCGAACACTGGCTGATGCCTCCTCGAATATTGTTTTGCAAAAAATTAAGCATTGTGTAATCTGTTAATAATTCAATTTCAACTCTCGTTGATTTCAGCATTGCATCCCAACTCAGTCCAGGTGCTGTATAATAGTGACAAGTGTCTAACTCGTAAGTTTTGTAGCAGGTATTTCTAAATTGATCAAAAATATCTGCTAATAAAAGAACATCTACTTTTACATACAAGTCCGAATAATCACGTATATTTTTACAATTGAAATAATTCCATACTTCGTTTGCATGAGCGTACTCTTCCTCTGTAATTGCAGAGTTATTAAGGTTGCTAAAAAAATCATCTTTATGTGGTAATTGTTTTTCGTCTAATTTAGACCACGCATTCATGTACTCATGCGGAAAAATACCTTTCTTGCTCATAAGTTGTTGTTCTTTTAAAGTAGGAAAATATCGCGCAATATGTTTGAATGAAGTTAAATTATTTGCAAGCTTTTGCAGACTGCAAGACAAGAACTGAAATGAATCTAAAAAACGCAAACTCATAAAAATACTTTTCTTCTCTTTATTTTCTCCAACTTTTATAGATTTGCTAAACGAAATGTATTTTTCTGTGGTACGTGGAATTACACTGATTTTTTCATCATCACAAGCTAAGTCCTTTATAAAAAGATGTGAATCATACCCGTTGAGATTATGAAAATATACTGGTATGAAATGAGGAATTTTGTAATTTAAGTTACAGTTATAATGTGCGGCACCAGTAAAAATTCCAGTTAAATGACAATGATCTCTTACTTTATAATTTTCGTCAGTAAAAGGTTGATCGCAAATATGACATTTATCAGCAAATACATATTTTAAAGCTTCAAAACCAGTAGGTTCAATCATTGGCATTATTTTACTAATGTAGTTATCGTATATGTTTTGTGTAGTCTGTGTCAATTGGCGTATAAAAGTTTTTGTACATTCAGGACCAGTGTATGAAAAAAATTGATTTAAATTATCATTGAAATTACAGACGACATAGTAGGCAAATGAATAAGGCACATGTTGATGTGTGTTTAATGTGTAGGATGCCTGATTAGAAGGAGTACAAGTGCTAATGGGTACTTGCAACGACTCAAAATCGGCTACTATATAAAATGGAACTTTCAATTTCCGATTGTAATTAATAAATTTTAATTTATTTTCTGGGATCTTCTCACCAGTAAAAGTTGTTTTTATTTTCTCCTTATCTGGCATTTGTACGCATATTTGATTACAACCGTATTTTAGATGATCTTCTAAGCAAAATTTACGGTTGAAGTGTTGCAAACATCCGTCGCAAAAATATATTTGACTCTTATGCGAGTTCACTTGACTAGCCACTAACCGAGATAAATTTTTTATTAGCACATAATGCGATTTATTACCTTCTTGTAGTAATAGTAAATTAACGTGATTTTCCTTTTTGCAGTTTGAGTAGTAGAATGGTCCTTCAATATAATGTTTCATTGTAGATTGATCCAAACTTAAGCCATATACATTAATGCTAAGATTATTGTTTTTTTCTACAATAGGAATATCACTAATGTTGCATGGTAAAATCACATTGTCTAAATTAATCTTAGCAATATGTTCTGTATACATTTGCGTACGTTCAGCATTTTTTTCAGCGGGATACAGATGAGCTGCGATGCACCACGCGATGCAAGCATAATCGTTGTTCACAATGTTGATACACGCTCGTTTGTTAGAAATTTCCTTTGGTAGAGCAATATAACTTCCACCGCGTATCGGCTGATGCTTGTTGATATTGATGATAAGATGTGATATGGCAAATAATGCAAAACCGCTGTCTCTCTCTTGGAACTCTTCTGTTTTCTTAAGGACAACTTCATAGAAATCTTCCAATACCTGATTTATGTTTGAAGCTTGTGTAATAATTTGATATTTTGTATTAAACGATTTCAAATTAATTTCACTTTCGTTACTATCACTTTTATCGTCATCGTCCTCGTTGAATTTACTTGGTTTTATAAAGTACGCAAAAAGTTCAATGTTTAGTTTGCATGATGTTAATTTATCAAGCACTGATTTAATCAGATTTATACACACATCTTTGTTCATTTCTAGAAACTGTTGAATGTCAATTATAACACTTTCATCAGCCGAAATTTTATAAGACTCAATTCGATTCTTAAATGCTGTTCGTATTAGTGTCACATTTGGTTCAATTATTTCACCTTTTTCTCGTTCAATATGGTGTTTTGATTTTAAATGCACTGTATATTTAGCATTATTATTAAATAATAAATTACACACATCACACACAATTTCTTTTTGATTGTCTGCGATTCGACGACAACGCTTCTTTGGTGGTTCCTGTGCTTGTTGAGTAGACATCCTAACGCTAGACTCCGCGTTAGCCTTCTGAAGTTCTAATGAATGTTTCTTGGTGTAATGTCGGTTTAAATTGTCTTTTCGCGTAAATTTTAGATTGCAAAATTTGCACAATATAGTTTCTTTCTGTAGGTGTCGCACTAAAGCGTCTTTTCGCGTAAATGTTTGGGCACACTTGTTACACGAAAACATTTTATAATTTACTAGAGAAGTATTTTTAAGTGACCGCAGAAACGAGCGCAAGAAAATAAAAATGTCGTATGCCTCATAAAGCAAGTGTTGTTACTTTGCTACAAACGGCGGTTAGAGGTGGAGAGATGGAAAATAACAAAATTGTTATCATGATGACGGATATTATTTAACCACAAATGATTGCTGTCGTGTGTCAACGGTCGACCATATTTTGCAACGGTCGTTACATTTAAACGTATGCTTGAATCTGATTGGTAGAAATAACAGTTGTTCTTATTGGTTGATAAACTTAGCGTTGTATAAATTTATTGACCTTGTGCGTTGAATTACATGTATTCTTATGCAAAAGTGTTGCAATGAACAAAAAAATCTAGAAATTTGCATTGATTCTTATGTAAAACAAGCACAAATTTAAGGATTTTTGATAATATTTAACACTTTTTAGTTGCTTGATTGTGATTGGCAGAAATAACAATTGTTCCTATTGGTTACTTAACTTTCAATTTCCGGATATAAGTTTTTAATTAAAAATTTTTTCTTTTGTTTAAATTTACCGTCTGAACTGATAAGTACATAAATTAAAAAAATGGATGAAAGTGACTCTACGCCGCTGTACGTAATTGTGCATTCCACAACATACAACATTGCAAGCCGATTGACAGTTATGATTGGTTTAATCGCCAAAATTGGATTTTACCCTGGAATACTTATCAAACAAACAGATAAGAAAACAGAACATTTCATACATTTTCAACAGACTGAGTGGCAGTTATTTGTCAAACATATTGAACAAATTACTGATTACTTTAAACGCAACTCTAAAATGTCTGCTGTGACCGTTCTCAGTGACGTGGTTATTTCATCATCAAACAAATGCAAATATTGCAAGTGCAAAATTCCTAAACAACCCAGTCATGATGACAACAATCAGAACAAGAAGAAAAACAACAATCAGAACAAGAAGAATAAGAAAATAACAAAAGAAGGAATAATCGAATTGCGTAAAATTAATGTTGCTACTGATTTTGACATTATATTTTCAAAAACCACTGAAAAAGTTCCAACGAAAATTATTATTTTGAACAAAGATGGAGACTGCATTAAATTGAATAAACAAAGTTTTACTTCGCTGCTGAACATTAATAAAATAATTTTATATCGACTGGGACGACTAGATCAAATGAAATTCTTTCAATTTTACAACAATTGCTTGGATTATATTGTGGAGCAGCAACAACATAGAAAGGATGAAGAACCTATTATGGAAATATTACTACCTGCTTTACAACCTCAACCGATAGCAACTGCCGCTGATGATAACACCAACCCAAACAGTGATGCTGGCTGTTACTATGAAACCAATGAAGTTGTATATGAAATCATATGTTTGCATCGCGAAATTATTATGAAGCATATTAAAAATCATATCAATATTAATGTATTGTTAGGAAAAATAAAATAAAGACGTTTATTGTATTTAATATAACAATTTATTGTTTAATTTACATTTGAAAAATTATCTTGAATATATTTACACATTGGATTATATTTGGCATGCTTTGCGATTGGAATATCATAGTCTTCCCACACGTAAACTTTCATTCCACAGCAAAAGCAAGTTGTATTATTGGCTACACCATCGTAAAAGTATCCAGCTTGAGCTAAAGCTTTTGGAGTAGGTTTCAATTGAACTGATTGCAATGGCCAATTCATCGAATAAAAACTTCCTAAGCGTGTCTCGTACAATTCACCCAAGGGATGATAATTGGTTGTTCTTACACAAGTATTTCGTTTTGTTTCTGTTGACGTCGATTGTAGGTTATTATATGAATAATCGTATATTCCACAAACATCATGCCCTTGACTTTCTTCTTCGACTGCTTCTTCTTCGACTGCTTCTTCAGCTTCAAATGTATTTTCCATTGTACATGTGTCTTGCCTTACTGTTGCTTCTGCTTCTAATGTCTTTCCCAATGCAAAATTCCTACAAATGTTTAGTGCAGCAAAATGTTTAGCCATTTTTTTCGAACTTCCAATTCCCATTACTTTGAGTGAATCATCAATGGTACAGGATACAACAAAAGTACGCATATGCGGCAAACCGTCATATGATTCAACAGTATATGTTGGTAGGTTCCATTTCCTTGCAACACAAAACTCTTGCAGAAAGCCGATTGGATTAATTTCCATTTTGTTCATTATCACTCACGGAAAGTTGAATACGAAATGAACACTTTTAATACATTTATTTAAGTATAAAATAATATCAAAACAAATATAAACAAATTTATAATTTGAGGTGTGGATGAATATAAAACAGCACTATTAACTACATTACTTTCATAATTTGTATCATTAGAAAATAGTAAATCAAATAATGCCCATGTTAAATTAGAAACGTTGTCTAACATTTCATCATTATTCAAATTAAAAGTTTCATTTTCTTCATTCAAGTAGAGCATATCAAATAATGCCCATGTTAAATTAGAAACGTTGTCCAACATTTCATCATCATTCAAATTAAGAGTGTCATTTTTTTCATTCATGTAGAGATCAAAAATGTGTTGTGTTAATTTAGAAATATTTATCATTTCATTATTTTTACTAGTGGTAGTTTGGTAATTCAGTATATTTTCTTCTATTTTTTTCGTATTGTTGTCGTTCTCTTCGTTTATTGTATTGTTGCTCCATAGATCTTCGGTGCTCCACAAAATTGTCTGCCAATTTTCGGTACCTCCAACGGTGCCATTTGAATACCAATATCTCACCATATAGTTTAGAGCTTTAAGAGGTGTTTTTATATTTTGATCCAAGTCTATGGAACACGTTGATCCAGTTATATCATTGGATTGCATCTTCATTCTTTTCCAATTTGAAGGCCACGTATCATTAAATGTGTTATTGAAGTCCATAACAATGTAACACTCTTTGACAGCAGGTGGTGTTGATACAAACAATTGATAGTTTAAAATGTTTGTTAATACAAACATTTCAGAAGCTAGCAGTACAACTGGTGATAAAAATATCATTTTTATACAATAATTTCTTTAAACAATATTTGATTAAGAAGTAACTGTAATTTTTCGAGAAGTGATTTGTTTGGACACTTGATATCGAATGAGTGTGCGTTTCTTGGTTTCATTTCTATTATCGACTTTGTAAATTCGTTATAAACGTATACATATTTATTTGCTATAAAATATAAGTTTCCATCTATATATCTGTAAACTCCTTCAATTCTGGAAGGTAAGCCAGGAAAGATATCACTGACTAAACCAAGTTTTTCTATTCTATTAGTGCACATATTAATTTTACCTAAGAATATGTCATTATAAATTATATAAACGTAGTCGCTGTATGAATTAAAAATTGTGTTGATATTGCTATTTACTGGTAATCCCGGATAAAATGTTTCAACATTCACTGGCGCGTGTAATAGTTCTAATGATGGTATTGTTATGGTGTATACCATTTTATCAATAATAAATACAACTTTTGAGCTTGATTGTAAATAGATAGCAGTTATTTCAATATTCCCATTTTTCTTCGCCAAGAATGGTAACCAATTTTCTAATCTTTCAGGTTTACGTAATGTTAAATCATTTGATTCTACTAACCATACGTAATTTTGATAAAAAATATAAAATTTTCCATTTGCAAATAAAAACGTATTTAATTTATCAGAAATAACACAAATATCTTGTGTGGTTGAATTTTGCATTGCTGTTTGGTTTGGTATTGTATTATTAGGAATAATTGTTGGTAATGGTGATGGCAATGGTTTTTTTGATGTTTTTATAGTTGTTGTTGGTGATATTGTTGTTGTGGTTGTTGATGTAGTTGTTGTTGGAAGTCCATATAGAGATTGTAAAGCATAAATGTCATCATCGCATAGACTAAAATTCGATTTTTTTCCATAGTAAGCATACATAACACATTCTTTTTGCGATGAATGACTGATTCCAAGTGCGTGACCAATTTCATGTAAAACAGTATGATAAAAATTTCCATTTGGAGTATAATCCCACTGTACGGCTTCGTTCAAATGAATTTCAATATGACTTAGAAAATCATATGGATAAAATGCATGAGCCATTATTTTCCCACCATCATCTAATGCTGAATTACAAATACTTCTACCACAACATCTACTGTAATTATGGTTACGTTGCGCATAAGATATAATAATATTGGCTTTTGATGGTGTTGATACCCAGTTAAATGACAGGGTAGAATATTTTTCCCACATCTTAAATGCTTCAACTGTAAGTTGTCTTTCAAATTTTCTTGCACGAATAAAATGCCATGTTAAGTGTGTTCTATTCCATTTTACTGGTCCCAACGCAAAAGATTCAGGCATTTGGTCTGGAAAACCGCATCTAGGTGTATTTATCAATTGTAATGTTTCATTATTAATTTCTCCATTTCCTTCAAGTTGATAGTATTCTTGAAACGTTAATAAAGCATCTTTATAGTTTTCATCATCATTTGTTAACTCCATAACATTAGTAGAATTTAAATTTAAATAATTATTCCACATCAAAAATGATGCAACTTCGTTCCTTATTGACTCATTAGCTATACTATGAATTTCAATAGTGTTGCTCAAAGATGTTATAAATAGTAATGTTAAAATTAATCTTATTTTTCTCATTTTGTCAATTCACTTTTATTTATCCAAGTATTGTGTGAATTATCTAATCCAAGCCACTTGACAAACACCTTTGAACCCTTTTTTCTTATGATTTTCTCAATTAGATATACACCAAGTATGTTATCTTTAACTTTTTGAAGTTCTTCTTCATAAAAAGCGCCAAGAATTAGTTGATTTTTATAATCCTCAAGTAAATATGTGACAGGATTGGTAATTTTAACTTTTGTAATAGTAAACAATTCGGTACTCCAATTCCGAGTATATCCTTTCTCAAAGAGAGCTTTTTGCTTACTAATACGAACTATATCACCGACTTTAAATTTTGCTATACCAGCAACTTTTATATTTGAGTACACTGTGTCTAACAAACGCTTTTCAATTTTTTTTCCTTTTACATCAATCGGTTTCATGTTTATTGTACGATGCTTTCTCGTATTATACAAATGAGTAACGTCTTTTAGTATTGGAAGCCATTTAACATTACCATTTCGTGTGAATTCCTTTGAAAGTAATAATTTAATTGTTCTTATGACACGTTCAACCATACTTGCTTTTATTGTAGTATATGTTGAATAATGGTTAATGCTGTTGTTATCTTTCAAAAAATTTTTGAATTGAGTGTTGTAAAATTCTTTTCCATTATCTGTGTTTAAGTTTTTTGGTCTACGTGTAGTTTCATGTGCGAATAAATTTTTAAATGCAGTAGTAATACTTGTTGCGCTTTTGTCTTTTAGTGGAATAGTCCATAAAAACTTTGAAAAACAGTCAATCACAAATAATATAAATTTATAACCTTTATTTTGTGCACTAAAACTTTGAAATTCAGCTAAATCGGCTTGCCACAAGTCGTCAATTCCAAGAAGAACCGTTCTTCGTCTTTTGTATCTTTTTCTGGCTGGTTTATGCAACTCTTGTATTACATCTTCACGAGGATTATTATTCTTTTTTGGCATTACTAATTTGTGGGCAACTCGTTCGTTGTTTTTAAATCAATTGTACTGCTTAATTCTCTATAGTT
Source organism: Dorylogaster longipes (assembly GCA_027580035.1). NCBI lineage: Eukaryota > Metazoa > Arthropoda > Insecta > Coleoptera > Staphylinidae > Dorylogaster > Dorylogaster longipes. The sequence continues at coordinate 7,918 of JAODFX010110859.1, read as the reverse complement.
TGGTAATCCTATATCGTCGTATATCGTTTGAAAGACAGGAATAGTCGGAATATCGTAGCTTGCTAAATGATTATTCACATGTGCAGTAAACTTATTAAATAGTTCTATTTGGTTACGAAAACGATCATTAGCACTCGTTTTCAATAATTTCATTTTCTGTTGCAGGTTATTTGTCTCTTGTCGCAGTAGAAAAAAAACTTTGTTTAAATCTGCGTTTACATTTAAATGTAACTGTGATAGTTTCTTATTTAAAATTGATAAATGATCAAGAATTGTCTGCGTTTTATTTTCGAGTGTTTTGTGTGCATTTAATTGTAACTGTGATATTTTCTCATTTAAAATTGATAAATCACCAACAATTGCCTGCGTTCTACTTTCGAGTGTTTCAATAACTACCAATCTTCTTAGTAAATTATTCATGTTATCATCACTTAACGATATCTTTATTTGTGAATTCAAATTAGTTATGTTTTCTTCTACTTTTGTTAAATCTTTTTTGATATTATTAAAATCAGCTTCAACTTTCTTTTCGTGTCGGTCTAAATTATTCTTCAGATACTTATTAATAAGAGAAAAATTTTTTTCAGTGATATTAGTAAACCTAGAACCAATTTTTTCAGCCATCTTGACAATGCTGGTATCCACGTATAATTTTGAAGTAACTTCATCATTTGCGATTGGTACCAGTTGTAAATTATTAATTCGTTTATTTTCAATATCGTAATCACCTGTGTCTGTTAATTTGAAACCCACACCTGGCGGTCCACGTTGTAGATTGCTGGCTTTCAATATTGATTCTCCAGACTTTGTTTGTCCAAATTTATTATTAACATTCATTGTGATTGTTGCTTAATTTCTTTTAACTTCTTTAACAATACTTGCTCCAACATAGAACTTGATCTATTTATACGATTTTGAAAACGAACACGATCTGTAGCTACTTGAATCCAGTTCACATCATGCTTTAAATATACTTGTTTATATTGATAAATTGAGAATAGTTTATCAAAACAAACAGTTCGGTTTGTATTTGACATGTTATTTAATAAAACCAGTTTCTCTAAGTTCTTCTTCTATCGCAATGATCTCATTTGAAACTGAATTGTTTCCAGCGTTTTTAGAAGCATGTAATAAAAACAATCTGTCAACTAATTCGTTCACATCATCCCAATAAATAGCTTTGTATGGCTTATTTTCAAACTTTAGCAATTTCATACCTTTGCCTACTTTTTCAGTAGCAGTAAAGTATGGTTTAATAATTTCCATATACTTTTTCGAAGAATTGCCTTTTATACGTTGCGTTGGATCATTGTTTAAATAAATTACTTTACTTAACTTTAACATTGAAATATATTGTAAATTATCTTTAGCAGTGTAATGTTTTGGGTCTTTTAGAAATAGTAAATTATATAAGCCTGGTGATCCAGTGAAATGTTTTCCATTCAAAACAAAATCTTTACCGTTTATTTCAATTATTGCTTCTGAACCAAGCATTAATTGTTTTGTTTCATCATTATAATTGATACCATATACATGATCGTATTTATTATTGTGTTTTGGATTTTTTGTTCTATGTATGTGCTGCTCTAACACATTTGTTTCATCATCATCTGTACTTTCATTTGCACTTTCGTATGCTTCCTCAATTTTATCATTTTCTTCATTCTCAGATGCCACTTCTTCTTCTTTCTGATTTTCCTCCTTTTTTTCAATTTTTGCTATTTTTTTTGCTTGCTTGTTTGATTTTACATATCGCTTGAGAATACCTATTTTCTTTTTCTTGCTTACTTGGTCGACAATTGTGTTGATTGGATTAATCAACTGACTGTATGTTTCTTTAAATTCACGATCATTTTCTGACTTGTTCAACTTTAACGCTATAAGCTTTTCCTTGATATTTTTTCTAAGCTTTACTAGCTGTTTTTTCTGTTCGATAGTTTCTTCAGACATATTACTCAACCAGCGTTTCTTATGCGATTAAAATTAAATTTAAAATTTCTCTATTATATAATCAAAATTTTTTCTATATCTGCCTTGATTAATATTACTATCTTTGTCAATTACTAAGAAATCAAAGTTGTTTTGCCAACAAAAACAACATAATTTTTTAAACTGATCCAGTGACATATCACTACTTATGTGATCATTATACACGTTTCTTATGTTTAAAGCATCTTGCCTAAAGAGTATTATGAAATTTGCATTATCTCGAATTAAATGTTTAGGAATGCGAGTATAAGTTTGACACAAATAGAACGAATCTACGTTATTATGTCTACCCATGCTAAAATATTCACGTATTTTTTCTTGATTACAACAAGCTATATCATCAAATATAAAAATTGAATTATTTCTTGCTTTTTCAACACTTATTACATCATCATTCTCTCTAAACTGGTAATATTTAATACCTTTTACTTTTAAAACTTTTTCTAAGTATTTATATTTCGGTTGGTATAAAGACTTAGAGTACACATAAACGTTTTCAAATTTTAATCCATTTTTATCAAATAGTAATGATAGCATTACATTTGATTTACCACAATTAGATGGTCCACATATAAGACATCGGATAGTATTAGGTAATAATAAACCATGTTTTCTTGTTGTTGTTAAATTTTCAGCACTCACAATTTTATCCAAGTTTATTATTGATAAGTTTACTTTATGTTTTACTACTTTCATTTTACTTGCAAAAAGGCAAATAATTTTTAACATCTTTTACACATCTATATATACCCTATTTTTAGTCACACTTCTCAGTTACGTTATTGCAACAATATATAGCAATGACTGTTAAGAAGAAATGTGTTGCAAGAAAACGAGCAGGAAAAGGATTATTTAACTCAGTCATTACAAACCTCCCTTTCGAGGCACATTTACCTGGAGGATACCAATACTGCGGACCATCGACGAAATTAAAAGAACGATTAAAATTAGGACATAAAGGCATTAATGGTTTAGATTCAGCTTGTAAAGAACATGATATTGCTTACTCAAAGCATAAATCACTAGAAGATAGACATAAAGCCGATAAAGTACTCGAAGAAGCAGCTTGGAAACGTGTTAAAGCTAAAGATTCAACATTTGGTGAAAAAGCAGCTGCTTGGGCAGTTACCACAGCTATGAAAGCAAAACGTAAGTTAGGAATGGGAATTAGAAATAAAAAACGAAAAACCAAGCAGAAGAAAAAATTGATTTCTTTAAATAAAGCAATTATAAATAAGGTAAAGACAAAACTTAAGACAAACAAGAACATAAATGTTTTGGAAGGAAGTAATATTGCTTTATCTGCTGCAAAAGCTGCTTTAAAAGAAGCTGGAGGTAAACGTAATGTTAAACAACCTCGTGTAATACCAGTGCCAAAGTATGGAGGATTTTTACCGTTAATTCCACTGTTTGCTGGACTAAGTGCATTAGGTGCACTCGCTGGAGGAGCAGCAGGAGTTGCAAAAGCAGTAACTGATACAAAAAACGCACGCAAATCATTAGATGAAGTAAATCGTCACAATAAAACAATGGAAGCTATTGCTCTTGGTAAATCTGGATCTGGATTGTATCTTAAACCATACAAAAAAGGCTATGGATTATACCTATCAAAACAGAATCAATCAAAAAACTTCTAAATAAGCTACCCAAAACAAGACCATTACATGATGGTGATATAAATAGCTTTGGTCAAAAGTATATACCTCATTTCAGAGGTGTTTTTATGCGTGATACATTACCAAAACGAGCATATAAAAATGAATGTGGAATAGTTAATTTAGACTCAGTACAATCAGACGGTACACATTGGGTAGCATACAAAAAGAAAGGTAATACAGTTTGTTACTTTGATAGTTTTGGAAGTTTACAACCACCACAAGAAATACAACGTTATTTTAATAAGTGTGAAATTTATTACAACTACAACAGATATCAGTCATATAGCTCTGTAAATTGTGGACATTTGTGCTTGAAATTTTTACTTTTAAATAATCCATTAACATAAACATGTCAATTACATTTACATTGCAAGGAAATAGCAATATACTGCAAACTAATTTTTATCCGCCTATTGATATTTCAAATAATGACTATGAAATTGCACTAGTTGGTTTGTATACTTATAATACAATTCCAAACATTGAAGAAGGAATAAATAAATTTCACTATGTTCATGATAATAAATTGATATCAATAACAATTCCAACTGGAGCATATGAAATTAGTGATATAGAAAAATACCTTCAACTAAAATTGCGTGAAAAACATAACATAAAAAAAGATGCAGAAGAAGTTTTGAACCTTAGAGCAAATAATAATACCATTCAAACAGAACTAAAATGCAAGTTTGATGTTGATTTTTCACAACCGGAATCAATTGCAAAAATTCTAGGTTTTTCTGGCAAGCACAAATTGCATGCCAATCAATGGCATTCTTCTGATTTACCAGTTAATATTATAAAAGTTACAAGTATTAGAGTAGAATGTAATATTGTAAAAGGATCATATTATGGCAGTGATGAATCACACACATTATTTGAGTTTTCACCACTGGTTGACCCAGGGTATGCTATAAATATTGAACCTAGAAATCACATTTATTTAAGCGTTAATACAAGTGCTATTAGCAATATAACACTTAGACTTGTCGACCAAGACGGACAGCCTGTTAATTTACGAGGTGAAAAAATTGTAATTCGTTTAGAACTACGAAACAATACTAGAAGATGGGATTAATTTATAACAATAAAAACAGCAACTTTACAGTTAACAGTTGGAAGATTGATAATAATATAAAACCAGCACGATTAAGTAAAAAGAAAATTAGTTCTAAAAGGAACACCAGAGCGATAGGTTCTACAAAAAGAAGTACAACAACAAAGAGATTGAGTCCTGTAAGCAGACATAAATTATTAACTTTAGGATACACTCTACAAAAATAAACTCACACGATGAACTACGATTTAAACATTTTGGAAAAAATTAGTTCCGATGAATCTATTACTAAGGAACAATATCATACATACCAACCGCGAACAAATAATCTCAGAAAGAACGATGAAATTCGTATTTTAATTCAACAACAAGATCAATATACTAAACCAAGTGAAAGTTACCTATTGATTGAAGGTGTAGTAGTGCTTCCAAAGGTGGAACAAGGACAACCTAAACCTGATGTCAACTTTACCAGAAACGCGTTTTGTTATCTTTTTCAAGAAACTAGATACGAAATTAATGGTGTAGAAATTGATCGAAATCATGATGTTGGAACGACAACAACAATTAAAAATTACTTGTCGTGCAAACCAAACAATCATAACAATATATTGTTTGGTTGGGAAGAATCTGGAAAATTAAGTGTTTTCAATAAAGACAAGTTAAAATTTTATGTTCAAATTCCATTAAACAAATTGTTTGGCTTTGCGGAAGACTATCGGAAAGTTATTATTAATGCTAGGCAAGAGATAATATTGTTAAGGTCAGGAACGGATACAAATTGCTATACGGGGTCAGAGAACGTAGAAATAGACTTGATTAAAGTTGAATGGCATGTACCGCATATCGAGCTGAATGACTCAGCTCGCGTTCATTTCCTTAGTGTACTGAAAGCTGATAAACCATTGTTGATTCCGTTTCGTAAATGGGAGCTGCACGAGTTGCCGGCATTGAAAAACACTGATAAAGACATTTGGTCAGTAAAAACTTCTACATCTCTTGAAAGACCACGTTATGTAATTATTTGTTTCCAAACTAATAAGAAAAATAATCACACGCAAGATGCAACAACTTTTGATCACTGTAATATCAGAAATATTAAAGTACTTTTGAATTCTTCATCTTATCCATACGATAATTTGAATTTAGACTTTGCCAATAACAACTATCTTACTGCATATAATCAGTACGTAAATTTTCTACCGAGTTATTATAATCTAGAACACAAAACGTCATCGCCAGAATTAAATTACAATGCATTTAAAAATCGCATGCTCTATGTTTTCGACGTAACAAAACAAAATGAAAGCATCAAATCTTCAACGATTGACCTACAAATTGAAATGGAATCAACTCAACCATTTCCTGCAAACACAAAGGCATATTGTCTTATTCTCTTTGATTCTGTTGTCGAGTACACACCGTTGTCGGGAATTGTACGAAAATTAATTTAATAGAAATGTTTAATTGCATCGGGAAAAAAAACAACAACAACACTACATCCACAAAGATGCCTAGCAAAATATTATACATTGATATGCAAGGCTTTGATGTACCATCATTTACACCAAAAGAAATATCGTTTACGTATGATGGAGATTTCGTCTACAACTATTTGATTTTACCAAAGGAAGAATTTACATCTTTAACACGATCGATTCAGCGCACAATTCGTTGGCTTGAAAACAATCATCATGGCATTTCCTACAATAGCGGTTATATAAATTATAACAATCTACCAGAGATCTTCGAATTATACGAAGCTGACTTAGTCTTGGTAAAAGGGTCGCAAAAATTGAATTTTTTAAAAACATATTATGAGAAAATTATTAATTTGGAATTCATTGTAAATTGTCCCAAGTTTGAAAAGCAAATGAATCAAATTTGTTTCTATCATAATAAATTAAAAGTTCCATTTGTTATGTGTAGCAAACATAATGTAAAAATGTTATACAATTTTATTCAAAATAATAAACATATTTTTAAACTTTAATTAGTTGTTTTATTACGACTAATGAATTTCCGTTTCAATTGTTAATAACGTTACCGCAATAACGGTAAAATTTCAATTAAGTCGCTTCGATACAAATCTGTTACAATTGCTTTCATTAACGTCACCGCAAATCGGTTACATTTGATAATTCTTAAAGTGCGTAACCACATCCATCTATGCAAAACCACATCCATCCTAATTGCGACCGAATTATTAGTCAGTGGCAAAGTAGCGCGCTCAGAGCTCGGGAAAAAATTCTCAGTTGCAATCTAGCCTCTGAAGATGTCGAACACTCCGAACAAAGTCGCGGGAATAACAGTCAAAGTAATGCCTAAAAAAAAGTGTGCACCACAACCAAGAAATAAGCTACAATTGAAAAAGAAACGCTTGTTTGAAGAACCGGATCCATTTCAAGACAGCGATGAAAATGAAGAACTTCTCAAATGCTGCGAGCAACTGGAAGCCACACCTCCAACAGGCAAGACTTTTACCACCGACATCGCCGCACCCATCGACGTCGACGAAGATGACAGCATGGAGGACAACAACGATGGTGATGACGACGCCGAAGTTGAGTACATCGTCGCAAATAGTTCATTGAAAACGTACTCATTAGACGAGCTTAATGGCATAAATGCACCGATGCAAAAATTTCTACGGCTAACCGATTTACCACGCAACAAACCAATCCCGATCAAAGAATGGAAATTTGTGCAAACGAAATTCGGAAAAAAACTGACGATCGTCATTAATAAAGGACGATTTCTAGTTTTTTTACCAGAAAGGTATACCAACTACTACAGCGAAGGGAATGATGTGGCGAGACTAAATTGCTCGCAACGAGCTTTAATTTACAAGGGAAAAAGGAAACTAGGCAATGGGCGTTCCACCCACGTATTGGAATTTACGAATATGTTTTAAAACGTAAGTATCATACAATGATAATTACATTCATATTAGTGTTCATCTGACAATCATTTGTGTATTTGAGTAATACCAAGTACTTATTTATATTTATTTCTTTTACAGTTTATGCAACACACGGTACACCACAGTACAACACGCTACAACATTCTACAACACGCCTACATACACATAGTAAATTCAATAATCCTTATGCTTATGCTTATTACAGTTTATAAATGCTTCTTGTAATCTAAAATAAAAATAAAAATAATAAATCAGCATCTTATATAAATGTGTTGTTGTTCAAATTTTATG
>JAODFX010110858.1:0-28541 GCA_027580035.1 Dorylogaster longipes | reverse complement strand
CGCCACTCGCGCGAGAGCATGCGTAGCGAGCAAACTGGTTCGAACGCTAACCAAACCTTACCGAAAACCAACCAACCAACCAACCAGCCATCAACGTTTGCTCGCAGAGAGAGAGAGAGAGAGGGAAAGGGGGTGGGGGCGAAAATTGTTCATTTGCGCGATCCCTCCTCCCTCTCTTCGCCACCGACGCAGCCATCAGCGAACGCCGCATTGGAATTCATCAGCGCGTGGCGTCGTGAATAATTCATAGCGCATTTTATTATTGCTATTATTGCGCGGCCGGAAAAGCGAGCGGCCGAGGGTTGGTTTTCCCCTAATTTTCCGCGCCGAAATCGATGCGGAAAACAATGCGCAACGTTTAAACACTCGCTGGCGATTCGTACTTACGACGTCATTCGGCAAGAAGAAGAGAGCGAGAGAGTGAATTTCGACCCGCCGCCACCGCCGCCACCGCCGCCACCGCCGCCACCGCCGCCACCGCCACCGCCGTCTCGCATCGCCGTTGAGTAATGGCAGGTCGCCGCCCCACGCAAGATATACTATCTATTAGATGACAAAAACACATGTCCGCCGGCCGCGCGGCGTTATTTACCACGCATTAGAGCACGTTATGATTAACTGCCGCCGTCGCGATATATTACGCTGCGCTCTTCGGCGTGCCTGAGACCCGCCCCCGAGCAATGCGCTGACAGCGGTCAACCGCCGCCGCCGCCGCGGCCACCGTCTTCGTGGCGACTTCGAGGACGTCGTTATTTATGGTGCGCTTGATAAGTGGACGCCGCGCCGCCCTGCCGGATGCGGATAATGATTTTTATTGCTCCCGAACGATGCGCATGCATCAAACCTTGCCAGCGCGAACTACGTCCATTATTCCCTTTACACAAGCATTATCCGTAATCCACTAATCCAAAGAGTGCGCGCAATTTGCTCCTTGAATTTAACTTACTGCTTATTTATTCCAACAAACTTTCATTAGCGCGCTATCTATAGACGAGTACAGGTACAAGTATGTTTTCTCGAAACAGTAGTGCTTTATGTAAAGGAGCGTGTTTCGACATCAGCACAAATAACATTCGATAGCATTCGATATTTGTGTTAAAGACTTTCCCACTTTTGGCGAGGAAATGTTCGTTTAGTTTGTTTCATTATGGAAAATTCCCTGAGTGCAACCGACGCAAAGCTTTCTTTTTTTTTTGCAGCGACCAAAACACGGTTAATATAATAAGTTCGTCTAACCCCCGCGAGATGTATCTCGATTAGTAAAGCAACACAAATCAAGTTCGACGTATAAGCTGCTTTCGATCGTGGTAGTGATTTGTAATTGTGATCGGTAATCATAAAAGAAATGTGTTTGTTTGCAATGATTCATCAACTTCATTGGTCAAACTACAAATCGTAATGTGCAGTACCAATCATGATCAGTACCACTGGTAAAAGCAGCTACAGATTCCTACCTGCTTATAACATGCCGGACACTTCGCTCCTCGGCGTCTGTGTAGGCAATAAACAATACCCAAATTAAGTGCATAGTTGCATGCATGAACAATTAGAATGGCACCCGACGATAAAAAGCAGCACGCGCAAGAGTTCAAACTGGATGTCGATTGCGAATTGCGCTTTGAAGTTGAAACGAAGCTGGAGAAAGTATACCTAACCTTGAAATCGGGCACTGCCGAAGTATTCGGCACCGAGCTGGTGAAAGGCAAGCCGTACGAGTTCACTGCAGGCGCAAAGGTCGCCGTCTTCACGTGGCAGGGCTGCACGCTGGAGCTGCGCGGCCGAACTGACGTCAGCTACACGGCGAAGGAGACGCCAATGGTGATGTATGCCAACTGCCATGCGGCGCTCGACTTAATGCGGCAGAAGGCCGAGCAGAACAACAAAACGGGGCCCATATGCATGATCGTTGGGCCGACGGACGTCGGCAAGTCGACGATTGTGCGTATCTTGCTCAACTATGCAGTGCGAGTAGGCAGAAGGCCTATTTACATTGATCTTGATGTAGGCCAGGGGAACATTTCGGTGCCTGGTGCCCTGGGTGCTCTGCTAGTTGAACGACCAGCACACACTGAGGGTGGCTTCTCCCAGGAAGCACCACTTGTTTATCACTACGGACATATTCAGCCAATGGGAAATACATCCTTATACAAACTATTGGTGACACAACTCGGCACTGTTGTGCATGAGAGAATGAATGCCAATAAGAAGAGTAAGTTAGGTGCACTTGGGTGATATTCTTATTGCCTGTCTCTTATATGGGTATGTTTCAGCAAAAATGTCTGGATGCATAATCAACACATGCGGCTGGATAAAAGATGTTGGCTACAATCTACTCTTGCACTCATGCAGAGCACTCCGCGTAGATGTTATCCTTGTACTGGATCAGGAACGCCTCTACAATGAGCTTGTCCGAGATGTGCCAAAGTTCGTGCGTGTCGTGTTCTACCCGAAAAGTGGTGGAGTGAGCAGCTAGCAGCAACAAGCGCTTGAATCAATTCTATGACAGTCGCGTTTCAGGTCGTCGAACGATCGAAGAGCCTGCGCAGCGAATACCGCGACCAGCGAATTAGGGAGTACTTCTACGGCACGCCAAAGAACCCTTTTTATCCGCACTCGTTCGATTTGAAGTTCTCGGATGTAAAGATCTTTAAAATCGGCGCGCCGGCGCTTCCCGACTCGTGCCTGCCGCTCGGCATGAAAGCGCAGGACCATCTGACGAAGCTGGTCGCACTAACGCCGAATGCCGGTATGCTGCACCATCTGCTTGCTGTTAGCTTCGGCGACAAAGAGGATGACGACCTCATCAAGCATCAGTGCTACGGTTTTGTGTGCCTGTGAGTAATGCGACGCATTGCGCAAGCGTAGCTGTGAAGCGCATTGATCGTGATTTACATTTCGCAGAACGAGCGTCGATGCCGATCGACAAATGATAACAGTCTTGTCGCCGCAGCCCAAACCCCTGCCGAACAACTATCTTATACTCTCAAATGTCCAGTTTATGGACAGCCATTGACAACGTGAAATCTGAGTGGTTGATGCAAACTGCAATGGCTTAAAAGCTTTCCTATTCGTGTAAATACTTCTTGAATAAAAACATCATGAGGCGAGGAGTGGTGTTTGCCGTTGTGTGCGATTGAATTTGTTTTGCGTTCTTTTCGCCATCTCGTGTTCAACTGTGGTAATAGCAGTGACAGGTATCCACTGACGTACGCATTTGGCGAATCGGGTCGTCTGGTGGTTAGGCGAAGAGTGCATTCTACGTGCCGGCTCTTCGGGCACAATTTCGACGAACGTTTCTTGCTCCTCTCAGTCGCGTTTGCTGCCGAGAGCATTGGCACACGGTTGCCGTCTGTCGACGACGACCAGGCATGAACTACGCGGATGCGCGCAAATAACAATCGATTCGGCGGCTCGTGACGTTTTTTCGAGACACGTAAGTGATAACGCGGTCGCCGTTGCAAACGAGGAAATTTGTAATGATTCTACGACGTACTCGCCGTGCGTGAACGTGCAAGCAAAGCAACCATGCGTTACAAGACGTTCATGGTGCTGGGCCTCGTTTCACTGCAAATCGCAGTGCAAATTGCGTCTGGCGAGCTGCAAGCGCCGCCGAGCACGACCACCGGCAGGGCAAACAAAAACAGGGATTCGACGACGACGTCGCCGCATGACACGGCTGCCCAATATGCGAGTGACGCCGGCGAGCCGGACGACGCAAGCGATGCACTGAAGATTATCTCGCCGCCCGACCTCAGCAAGGAAAAGGACAAGCGTAAGTCAGTTGTTGCACGGTAGTTGGTTGTTTGTTTGTTTGTGTTCATTGGTTCGTTTCGTGGGTGGAGTGCAAGCAAGCAATACTTGCAAGAAGCGTGGCAGTGTAGTTAGAGTAGTTGCATGACGATGGTTTTGTTTCTCTTTCCTCCGACGATCTAGCAAAGTCGGGCGCTGTCTTGCAGCATGATTCTGTTGCTAATCCGAAATTCGTTTACAAAGTGATCGAGGACGTCGATGGCAACATGCGCTTCATACTGTTGCGTGGCGAGAGCGGCAGCGGCGGCGCGACGGATCAGCCCGACGAAGAAGACGAACTGCCGCCGGCGCCGCCCGAGGAGCTGGTGGGCGAGGTGGCCGAGGTGGCTGCCGGCGAGGAGTTGGAGGCACGCCAGCTGTACGAGGCCGGCCTGCAGGCGCTGAACCGCACGCGCCCGAACAAGGCCGACGCTTACAAGCTGCTGCTGCAGGCGGTCGAGAAGGGCGACCACCGCGACGCGAAGGCGCTCGTCGCGTGGGCGAGCCTCTTCGGCAATCCGCTGCCACAGGACGTCGGCGAGGCGCGCCAGATGTTCGCCGAGTTGGCAGCGGTGGGCCACAACGAGGGCCACATGGGGCTCGGGCTGCTGCACGCGATCGGGCTGGCGGTGAACGCGAGCCAGGCGCGCGCCCTTGTCCACTACACGATGGCGGCGGTCGGCGGCAACGCGTGGGCGCAGATGGCGCTCGCGTATCGGCACTGGGGCGCCGTCACCGTCGCGTCGGCGTGCGAGCGTGCGCTCGACTACTACCGGCTGGTCGCCGAGCGCGTCAGCGCTGGCGTCTCGTTTGGCGGCGGCGCCGCCGTCCAGCGCGTGCGCCTGCTCGACGAGCTCGAGAACGGCTACACGTCCGGCATCCTCGACAACGACCTCATCGAGTACTACGAGCTGCTCGCGGAGAAGGGCGACGTGCAGGCGCAGGTCGGGCTCGGCCAGCTGCACTACCAAGGCGGGCGCGGTGTTGACCTCGACTACCAGAAGGCGATGCACTACTTTACGCAGGCGGCGAACGCCGGCAACGCCATCGCCATGGCCTACTTGGGCAAGGTACGCAAAGCACGCAAGCGCGTCGCGCCGCGCCGCTCCCCTATCTCTCTCACACCACACTGCTGATCTACCAGATCTACCTCGACGGAAGCGATCAAGTCAAGCAGGACAACGACACGGCGTTCAAGTACTTCAAGAAGGCGTCGGAGCTGAACAATCCAGTCGGCCTAAGCGGGCTCGGCCTGATGTACCTGTACGGGCGCGGCGTCGACAAGGACTACAGCAAGGCGCACAAGTACTTCCTCGCAGCGGCCGAGCAGGGCTGGGTCGACGGGCAACTCCAGCTCGGCAACATGTACCTGAGTAAGTGCGGTGTATTCTCTCCCCCTCACTCGCTCGCTCGCTCTCTCTCACTCTCTCACTCTCGACAGATGGCATCGGCGTCGTTCAGGACTACAAGATGGCGAACAAGTACTTTACGATGGCGTCGCACTCGGGCCACGTGCTCGCTTACTACAACCTCGGGCAGATGCACGCGCAGGGCACCGGCACGCTGCGCTCGTGTCCGACCGCCGCCGAGTTCTTCAAGAACGTCGCCGAGCGCGGCCGGTGGGGTGAGCTGCTGATGCAGGCGCACGGCGATTATCGCGCGCGTCGGCTCGGCGAGGCGTTCGCGCAGTACGCGCTGCTCGCCGAGCTCGGCTACGAGGTGGCACAGAGCAACGCCGCCTTCATGCTGGAGCGCGCCGAGGTGCCGCTCGTCGGCGCCGGCGAGCGGCTGCCGCGCGCGCTCCTCTACTGGGGCCGCGCCGCCAGCCAGGGCTACTCGGCGGCGCAGGTGAAGGTCGGCGACTACCACTACTACGGGCACGGCACACCCGTCGACTACGAGGTGGCCGCCTCCCACTATCGGCTCGCCTCCGAGCAGCAGCACAACGCACAAGCGATCTTCAACCTCGGCTACATGCACGAGCAGGGCCTTGGCATGCAGAAGGACGTGCACCTCGCGAAGCGCTGCTACGACCTCGCCGCCGAGTCGTCACCGGATGCGAAGGTGCCCGTCGCGCTCGCCCTCTTCAAGCTCAACCTCATGTTTAGTCTGCAGAACATTCAAGAGGTGCGTAGCAGCGATCGATTGCGCGCGCGCGTTACAATTCCTTGCCATTGCCATTCTCTGTTGTGCTCTCACAGAGCCCGTTCGCTGCGCTCTACGACTTCTCGGAGGCGGTTGGCAGCAATTGGGACTTGTACTTGATTATGACGCTGAGCGGCTTCCTCGCGGGCATTGTCTACTTCCGCCGCCCGCAGCAACAACAGCCACCACCAGCAGCAGCAGCAGCAGCAGCAGCAGCCGCAGCTCCACCACCCGCAGCAGCACCACCTGCCCCCCAAGCCTGAACGGCGACTGCAAGCGTGCATAGTGGTGGACATTTTGTTATGTGATTGTACTTTTAAGACGTTGCGAGTAGATGGACCGTGCAAATAAATGTGAATCGACCAAATGTGTGTGTGCGCGCGCGCATTCGCTTCGCTTTATTGTGGTACACGAAACGCGCAGGCGATCCTAGGCGTAGTAGTTGAGGTTGGCCTTCTTCTTGGCCTGCACCTCCATGATGGCGTCCATGTAGTCCTCGTGCGTGACGGCGGTGGCGTTGCGTCGCAGGGCGATCATGCCCGCCTCGACGCAGACGGCCTTGCACTGCGCGCCGTTGAAGTCGTCGGTGGAGCGCGCCAACTCCTCGAAGTTGACGTCGGCGTTGATCGTCATCTTGCGCGAGTGGATCTGCATGATGCGCGCGCGCGCCTCCTCGTTCGGGTGCGGAAACTCGATCTTGCGGTCGAGGCGGCCGGAGCGCAGCAGCGCCGGATCGAGGATGTCGACGCGGTTCGTCGCCGCGATCACCTTGATGTCCGACGTCGAACTGAAGCCGTCGAGCTGGTTGAGCAGCTCGAGCATCGTGCGCTGCACCTCGCGGTCGCCGGCCTTCTCCGAGTCGAAGCGCTTCGTGCCGATCGCGTCCAGCTCGTCGATGAAGATGATCGCCGGTGACTTCTCCTTGGCGAGCGCGAACGCGTCGCGCACGAGCTTCGCGCCGTCGCCGATGAACATCTGCACGAGCTGCGGCCCGGCGAGCTTGAGGAACGTCGACTTGGTCTGCGCGGCGCACGCGCGCGCCAGCAGAGTCTTGCCGGTGCCGGGCGGCCCGTACAGCAGCACGCCCTTGGGCGGATGGATACCCAAGTTGAGGAACTTCTCCTTGTGCGTCATCGGCAGCACGACCGCCTCGATCAGCTCCTGGATCTGCTTGTCCAGCCCGCCGATGTCCGAGTACTGCTCCGTCGGCCGCTCGTCCACCTCCATCGCCTTCACGCGCGCGTCGTACTCAGCGGGCAGCGTCTCGAGAATGAGGTATGAGTCCTTGTTCACGCCGACCAGGTCGCCCGGCTTGAGCCGCTCCTCGTCGACGAGCCCGATCACCGGCAGGAAATACGTCTGGCGCGTCGACGTCTTCACCACCGCGCACTTGCCCTTGCGCTGCGCGTCCAGATCGACGACGGCGCCGTCCTCCTCCTCCTCCTGCGGGTCAACGTCGAGCAGCTCGATGACGTTCGACACGAGGTACGGCAGCGTCTTGTTCACCTTGATCTTCTCGGTGTTCTCCTTGATCTTCTCGCCCTGCGCCTGCAGCTCGTGCCCGATACGCATCACCTCGCTCTTCATGATCTTGATCTCGTTGTCTAGCAATCGCGTGCGGCTCACGATGCGCACGATGTCTTCGCCCATCGTGTCGTCGCCATCCTCCCACAGCGCTTTATCTTCCAAGTTTGCCATTTGCCCGAGAAGCACACCTTCGAGTGCACCTGCTCCAATCGCCTCGCAAACGCTCGCAAACACCGCGGTGAATTGCAGCCCGCAATTCAAGCCGAGTCACTTTGTAATTTGACAGCTACCTACTGTCATTTGGATCATCTCGTTGAATCGGTGATCGGGGGGGGTCTCTCTCTCTCTCTCTCATCTTCTTCATGCCTCAACAAAGACGAGAAGAACAATAATTTGCCTAAAGTGTTTGTTTCTTGGTTTTCGTTATTTGTAGCATAATAACGGGCGTAACGCTGTCTGGATGTGCTAGATGCACGTCTCATATAAGAATTACCGTGCGAGCAAGATTTGAATAAGTTCGTCATTTGGGAACAAAGATAATAGAGCACAACTTGCTGTGCAACTAAAAGTAGGGTTATATTATGTTTCAAATATATAAAAAAATGAGGAAATATCTAAATTAACGCGAATTATTTATGTTTGTGAGAAGTGTCGGAGCAAGATGTCGGACGTCGATGACTTCATCGACTCTCAGTATCAGTGCATATCACTTTTAGGACTATGTTGCCAGGGGTATGGAACCGTTGAGCTTGCAAAGCACAGACAAAGCCAAAAGGTAGTGGTCGTAAAACGTATTAATTTAGAGAAACTAACGGACGAAGTGGAATTGATCGAGGTGAGAACAATGCCTCCGTGTCGACGGTAAGCAGAGTACACACAGCGCATGATATGTTTGTTCACAGAATGAAATTATTCTAACCAAGCAATTATGCCATCCAAATATAATAAAATATTTAACATCTTATGTAAATGGACCAGATGTGTGCATTGTCAGCCCCTTAATGGGTTTTGGTTCATGTCGAAATGTGCTGAATGTTCACTTTATTAATGGGTTACCAGAGAATGCCATTGCACTAATAACCAAAGATGTTCTGGATGCTTTAGAGTACATTCACAGAAGAGGGATCATACACAGGTTGTTCTGCACTCAGCTTTGGCATGTAATGCTGGTGTTGTAATTCTCCAGGGCAATTCGTGCAAGCCATGTGCTGATCAATGAGAGCGGAAGCAGCTGTCTGAGCGGCTTTCGCTACGCATGCACGATCGTCGAAAACGGGCGCTGGCAGCGGCGACTGCACTCGTTTCCAACGAGCACTGCGCGCAATTTAAGCTGGCTCAGCCCGGAGGTGCTCGCGCAGAACCTGCAGGGCTACAACGAGAAGTCGGACGTATACAGCGTCGGGCTGCTGATAACTGAGCTGGCGAACGGCACGGAGCCGTTCGCCGACATGTCCACGACGCTCATGCTCACGGAGAAGACGCGCGGCTCGGCGCCGCAGTTGCTCGACTGCACGACGCTGCCGTCCGACGACGACGAGGCGCACGGTAAGAGGAGCGAACGCACGAACGCTCTTGCGCTACGATTTAACGACTTGTGCGCCTAGGAGACTCCGGCCTCAACATGCAGTTCCAGAAGCTCGCGCGACGCAAGTTCAGCCACGGCCTGCACGAGCTGACCGCGCTGTGCCTGCAGCGCGAGCCGCAGGGGCGCCCCACGGCGGCGCAGTTAATTACGCATCCGTACTTCAAGGTCAGCCGGCGCGTCGTGCACCTGCCGGACTTGTTGCGGCCGGCAATACCTATGGGCGCCGGTGGGGCCAGCAGCAACAGTGGCGGCAGTAGAAACGTGGAGCTGCTGGGCGTCGCCCCCGACATGCGGCCGTTTGGTAACGCACAGGTGCCACACATCGGCGACGAGTGGGATTTTTGAAGTGCATGATTATTTCTTCGTACATGACGAATCGCAACAAATACACTCGGTACAACAACACATCGTCCGCATGCTCTTCTCCTTCTCTGCTTTCGGGCGCAGTCAGCGCTGGCATTCAAGGCACGCTGCCGTCTGCTCCGGATCGTAGGCCTCGATCTGGATCGCACAGCAGGCGAGCGCTTCGTCCATGTACCGCTGAGCGATACGCGTCGCTGCGTCGAGCAGCGCGTCGCGATCGCAGCCGGCATCTGCAACAACCAGCCCACTTCAGCCTTTGTGGCTGCTCGCACCCCGCCCCGCCCCGCCTCGCCTCGCTGCTCACCGACGGCCACGTGGACGACGAGCGCGTCGCGGCCGGGCGCAATGCACCACGCGCGCATGTCGTGCACGTGGCGCACGCCGTCGAGCCGGTGCAGTTCGACGGCGATGCCGGCAACGTTGGCGCGCGTGCCCTCAACGAGCACCAGCGCCGAGTCGCGCGCTACGCGAAACGTCACGCCGACGATCAGCGCCGAGAACAGCACGGTGCAGATGGGGTCGGCGACGGCCGCCGCTGGGTAGACCTTGATGACGATTGCGGCGAGCACGATGCCGACGCTCTGCAGTAGGTCGCCTACGACGTGCGCCGCCGCCGCGCGCACGTTGATGTTGGTGCGCTGCTGGTGCGCGCTTCCGTCATGCGCGTGCGGATGGCCGCGCAAGCAGACCCCATGCAGAAACGCGCCCATTCTGCGCATATCACGCATAAGATACGAGCAGCCAGCGTTCGATCAAAGCGACTCTCTCTACTCACATGATGTTCACTCCAACACCGAAGGCTGCTACCAGCAGCATCATGTTTGCGTCAATATTTGTATCGCCGCGCACGATGCGACCCACTGCCAGGAAGCTGAAGATGCCAGCTAGTAGCCACACTGTGAGCACACTAAGAACTTATTAAATCACCACAATCATTATTCACAATCACCCTGTGCATACCTCAGCAATGCTCCCAGAACCTCCACTCGTTGGAAGCCAAATGTCATCTGCTTGGTTTGTGGCCATTTGCTGATCCATATCGAGATGATGGAAACTAGAAAGCCGATCACATCAGAGAATAAATGTGCTGCATCTGTCATCACAGCCAGACTGCCTGCTATATGGCCGCCGATAATCTCCAGGATCTGAGTCAGAAAGCAGGCCGACAGCGAGAATGCGGTAAAAACGATGCACAATAACCTACCATAAACGAAAGGCTGATGGCGGACACAATGCACAATGTGCGAAAAGCATGCGTCGACGCGGCGTTGTTCGGCTGCTGGATGGACGCATGACAGTGGTAGTTCTTCACGGACAAGTGTCCAATTTGATCCTGAAACATGCCCTAGCGTCGGCAACTCAAACCGAGCACGTCAAACATACGTCCAAGAGCAGTGGTGTGTCCTCCAGCTGGAGGTCCGAGGCCGAGCCTGCGTGCAGCAGTTGATTGTCATCACCACCGCCTGTCGATGCCGTCCACTCGACCGCATCCGATTGCGGTAGGACGCCGGTGCCGTGACACTTCCAGCAACGGATCGCGGGCGCCTGAGCGACGTTGACGTCGTCCAGCAGCAAGAGGTCGTCGTCGTTGTTGTGGTCGTAGCTTGCAACGGTGATGGCCGCGATGTCGTCTGGAAATGTGGCTAGTGGTCGATGCGTGCTACACTCCATGCTCTCCTCTTTAAGTGCGTCACCGCTTGCGAAACTCGGGATCGTTTCTAAGTTTTGCATGCCCGGCGAGGCGAACCACCGCCGCCGTCGTCGAATGTGTTTAGGATGTTTACATTGCGACTTGTGTCGGCTGTGCTATGACGTAAAATCGTTCACACACACGCCTCTACGGCCGCGACGCAGTTAAGAGGTGCTTTCGATCGTGCACTTTGCAATGATTCGTGGACTCTGATTTCCCTCATTCCCTTCATTGGTCAAACTTTTGACAACTTGCTCCGAATCGCGATCCAAAGTGCACGATGGAAAGCACCGAAAGCACCTTAGCTGACAAATGCTCGTTAAGCGCGAAACAGCTGCAGCCACTTGGCCCGGTTTGTCCGGTTAGATCAAGGATTCCTAACGTTTTCTTGTTCAGGGACTATGTTTCCATTGTTTTTGGCCATATTTTCGCTTCTACGGACCTCTGGTTGGGAACCATTTGGATTGATGGATCGGATCGATCGGACAGATCGGATGAAATAGGAACCAGTAATCCGATAGAACGACAAGGACGACAAGTATACAAAGTATACAAGCAAAGAATATAGTACGCTATATTCTTTGATATATATATTCCCAAAGTGGATTCCGCCTGTTCGTACTTTCGTATTCGTGTTTAATTCACAATAGTTCAGTTTCTTGTTGGTGCAGTTCACTTAAGAGTAGTATAGTGTAGTTAAGAACGAGCTAAGATAACTAAAAACTTGAAAGCAGAAGTGCTACCTTAGCAACATTAAATTTTTTTGGTGCTTGAAGGAGGGTGCAAGAGGTTGGGTGATGTGCGGGTGTAACGGGTGTAACGGGTGTAACTAAAGATTTCTGAGAAAGAGAAACACGGTTAACTGATTCGGAACTCCTCGGAGCTAGCCCAGAGTGAAAGAAACTGCTAGTATCAACACATAACCTAAATAATCTGCAAAATATACTCATGGGCGTTATTTCAATGTATTCGTAATCGACGTATTCATGGCATCTAATATTTTACAAGAGTCTGCGGAAAATGGCATTTCCCAATCAGAGGCATTTGCAGATAACCTAGAGCAACTTAGCACATGCATCAGTGGTGGCCAGCAAGAGGACAAGTTTACTGAGCAGAACAATGAGACATGTGAAAATGCATTAATATCGCAAGATGAAGACTACAGGAGGAACGCGGACTGGCTAAGTAAAGATAAACACATTTTTGTTATGAGCTCAGCTGGCAAGCCCATTTACTCAAGGTGACTTTTTTCCTTTATGATGGTTTTTAACAGACATGCTTTTGCTGATATTGAATTTACAGGCATGGGAATGAGAACAAATTAGCAACTCTATTTGGAGTCATGCAAGCGATTGTGAGCTTTGTGCAAGATCAAAATGATACAATTAAGTTTGTTCAAGCAGGGAACATGAAAACAGTGTTTTTAATAAAAAATCATATTATTCTGGTGGCTGTTTCAAAGACACATGAGCATGTTAAGCAATTAGTGCTTCAGCTAAGGTAGGTGTACTGTAGTATGTTGTGAACTAAATGGACTTTGTAATGAGGCTGATACCTTCCAGCTATGTGTTTAATCAAATCGTTAGCATTCTGACGATGACGACGTTGAACAAGACATACGAGAAACGAAGAAACTTCGATCTACGCCGCTCGCTATCAGGCGTCGAACGACTGATTGATCATTTGCTGGACTTGTACGAGCGAGAACCTGCGTTCACGTTCGGCTCGGTGCAGTTCCTGCCACTGCAGTCATCCGTACGGGAAAGCATTGGCTCGGCGGTCGCACAAGCATGCAGCAAGATAAAAGTGAGCGCGACGCGACGCGACGCGCGTTCAATGCGTAGCGACCACTCACTGAGGCTGGGATTGTGATTGCAGAATGTCGTGTTCGGACTCTTGCTGGCGAACGGCCGCTTCGTGAGCATCGTGCGTATGCGCAAATACGACGTGCATCCGTTTGACCTGCACCTCATCTTGAACTTGGTGCACGCGTCGGAGAGCCTGAAGGCCGCCGAGAGCTGGACGCCGCTCTGCCTGCCGCATTTCAACGCGGACGGCTACCTGTACAGCCACGTCTCGTACCTCGCCGAGGACTGTCAGGCGTGCCTGCTGCTGCTGACGACCGATCGCGATGTCTTCTTCGCGCTCAGCGAGGCCAAGCAGCGCATCGTCGAGCGGCTGCGGCGCGCCGGCTGCCTCGAGGCGATCAACGAAGCGCTGCACGCGCCGACGGAGACGGCGGCCGCCGCCGGCTTCCCCGAGATCCGCCACTACGTCTACAAGCTGAAAGCGCTAAGCCAGTTCCACCAGCCGGCGGTCGGGCCGCCGTATAACGTCGCCGCGGTGGGCAACCACCACCACCGCCGCCTCCTCGCGCTGTACAAGCGCGCACAGCAGCTCCTGCACTACAGCGGCGCGCCGACGAAACTCGCCTTCGAGAAGTCGCCGCAGGAGGCGATACTCGCGTGGGACACGAAGGATTTCGAGCTGCACATTGTCTTCGAGCCGCTGATCGACACGGCAGCGTCCATCGCCACCGTCTCGCGCCTGCTCAGCTGGCTGAAGAAGCGCGAGGACAAAATGTTCCAAGTCAACCACCAGCTGTTCTGATTCCTGGTCCTAGCGCCACGACAGGCGATCATCGCTGCGCTAACTAACTTCATAGTAATTGCTGTGATAATAACACCACGTTGAAGTTACGTTTGCTCATCAATTTGCACCAAGCATACTCTCTATATGTATTTATTATTAAAACGTTAATGATTGTTGAAATTCGCACCGTGCGAATCGTGCGGTACTGGTCAGCGATCACGCCGCCGCTCTCGCTCACGGTCCCTATCGAGATGCCGACGCTCGCGGTGCTCGCGGTGCTCGCGCTCGCCGCGCTCCCGACGATCATCGCGCTTGCGATCGTTACGCTCACGCTGCTGTTCTGCCCTCCGCGTCTCTTTGCGCCGCTCGGCGTGCTCTTTCGCTCGATTCTTATCGCGCGATCGTGACCGGCTGCGATCGCGCCTCTTCGCCTTCTCGGCGACGTGCGCTTTCTGTTCCTCCTGCTTGTACTTGTCGTCCTCGAACTCGATCTCTTCGTCCAGGTCGTCTTCTAGGGCCGACACCTTCGCATCGATCTCGTTGTTCTCCTCGTGCACATGCCGTTTCTGAATACGCGGCAGGATGACGTCTGCGACCTGAAAGCAAGCGCTATCACCTACATGCAAAATCCAGTTTAAAACTGCTACACACTCGCTCTTCTCTCAAGAGCTCATCAATAAATTCATCCATGTGGACGACTTCAAACACCGCCTGTCGGTTTTGCCGCCGTAACTTTCGATTGTCATTATAAAGCGGCTCCAAATACTTGTAACAGTCTAGCGAGGAGCCGGTGAGCCGCATGTAAAATGCGCCCAGTGCTCGAACGTACTTGAACTCCTCATTCTTTATGAACTCAACAACAATGTCCTTCTCAGGTTGAATTTGGAGCATCTTTAAAGTTAAACATAGGAATGGTGTTGGCTTGATATTTCCACTGTGAACTCCTCCAACAAATCTCAATTCCATGGCTTTATCCACTAACAATTCCGCTGTTAGGGCAAAGCATTCTTCCTTCCAATATTTAGAATCGTATATTCGAGTCCTTATAATCTTCTCCACCAGATATTGCGGATTTGTTCCATGCACCGATTTGGCATCTTTCACCGTTCTGTTTGCCATTGCACCGAGTGCATAGATGGAACTAATTCTTAGGTTAGGAAGGTTAGCGACGAACAGGAGCATGCCCGCGGGCGGGGCGTAGCGGGGGGGGGGGAGAGGAAGATAACACTTTATCGCAGGGCCTAGTAGCCGAGGACCATTTAAACTACTGAATCAAGAAGAATGCTCACTCTGATTACGACGAACCCGATGAACGACCGCAGCTTACTTTATTCAGAAAGTCCGTGAATCCGTGATGAGAAGAATTTTGCGCAAAATCGAGTGCTTTTGTATAAGTTGGATCCTATTGGATCCATGTTAATATTTAATTTATTTCAAGCTCCAAAGCCAACACCATCACATCCTAATTTTAACAGTTTGGAATGATAACCAGCTTGTTTAAGCTCTACCTCAATTTCTTCTAAAATTTCCTCATTGAAACCAAGTGGTACAAGGCACAATACATAGCCACCACCTCCAGCCCCTGTGATTTTTCCATATAGTTTAAACTTTTTTAAAATGGTGCAAATGTGCTCAATTGCGGAATGCGACACACCAATGGTACGTAGTAA
The DNA here is from genome assembly GCA_027580035.1 of Dorylogaster longipes. Classification (NCBI taxonomy): domain Eukaryota; kingdom Metazoa; phylum Arthropoda; class Insecta; order Coleoptera; family Staphylinidae; genus Dorylogaster; species Dorylogaster longipes. The sequence continues at coordinate 13,180 of JAODFX010110858.1, read as the reverse complement.
ATTCTGGTTGACTTCAAACAATGTCTGAATCAACAGTAAAATCAAAACACTACAATAAGAAGTGCAATGCACTACAAACCTTCAAAACTTACATTTAACATATTATACTCATTATCAGTAGCCACAACAGGACTTGAAAAATCCAATCTCTGCAAACACTTGACTGCTTCCTGTGAGACAGCTTCCATTGCCTGCAGAATGTGCTGCATCACCAAGGGAATCTTGGTATTTAATTGAGCAACCTGCAGCACTTGTGCCTTAGTGTCTTTTGGAATAGCAGTATCGATAAGGAAACTCTTCAGCTGATGTGGGAATTGGATTGCTTCCACTGAGCATCCTTTACGATACTTGATTATTGAACCAAATGTACACACACTGTTATCAATTCCAGATGGATTGCCATGCATTACCTTCTCAGCTTGTAGAGCCCAATGGCTGATCAACTCTTTCTCCCTAGAAGTGAATTGCCCCACTTTGCATTCTTGACCTATAAGGACCTTATATCCATCTGGAAGATTGGTATGACAATATTTAAATTTGAGCAGTTCTACAAATGCTGCAGCAATGCACACAGCAAATGAAGCAGAACTACCCATTCCTGCTCCAATCGTTATTTCTGTTTGAACTGTTATTGAGATTTCATTAAGTGTGACTGCAGATGGATGCAGCATTGCTATATACAAATACAAGAATGCAACAAGTGCATTTTGCTGTGACTGGTTTGCAGTGGCAAGTCTTACATACAACCAAATATCCTGGATAAGACTATCATAAGCAACATTCTCTGGTTGCTCAAAGTTGTAAGCTAGTTCATTACGCAAAGGCACTGTCCCATTGTTAAGAATCTTGGCTATAATATGTTGCACTGGAATTATACATTGCACGTTGACAGCACTAAAATTTAAGATAAAAGAAGCTTTGGATGATTTGCATTCTTTTAGAATCAAATGCGTCCAGAGGCCAATAGAAGAGGCAACAGCTAATTTACCATAGACAACCGAATGTTCGCCATGTAAAATTACTTTTCCGGGTGCTTTTACATGAATGTCAATCACTGCATTCAAAGGAAATGAGTTAAATGTATCTGCAGCAGATGTTAACACATAACTCACAAGTCGTTTTCGTGTTTCCTGTTTCATTCATCTTTCTCCGTAATTGAAAAGTTGAAGGCACAATTGGGCACAAGAGATGCGAGAAATTGATACAAGAGGTGCTCTCGATCGCACACTGGTTCACTTTTGACCAATGAGGGTCACGAACAGTCACGAATGGTCACGAATCATTACAATTTGTTACCCTCATTGGCCAAACTTTCGACGACTTGATCCGGATCGTGATCTAAAGTGCATGATCGAAAGTTTGCAAGATTCTCAACTTGAAATGTGGCTCACAGATAACATGTATTACCGTACCGTACCGTGCCTATTAACCGGGACAGGTAAAAAAATCTGGCCGCCCAGACGACGATAATCTGATGCATGAATAGTATGAGGAGTGAAAGGAAAATTTGCAGTCATTGAATTTTCCAGTAAATCCTCCCAATGTAATATGCATTCCATTCGTTGAATGCTCACAACACATGCAGACTGACTAAATCTTACACGATATCAATAGATTAGAGAAATTTCTTGAACCGACAACAGTCATTTATTTCAGAGCGCTTAGAAATGCGCATCATCATGTGCATTCGGGATGTCAATACCGGTCTCCGACAGTCTCCGATACCGGTATCATAAATATCGGGTGAATCGTGAATTGTGCGAATATCCCCGGTGTTGCCATCGTCGTGGTTGTTATCGCAGGCGGCTGTCATTTTCCCATGATCGAGCGCGATCTCGCTCGCTCACGTGCAGCTGGCCGCATAATAGCAGAGGAGGAGGAGGAGGAAGACAAAGCGCGCTAGCGGTAAAATCGGCACGGCCAGCACCGCCAGCACGACGGCCCACCGCAGCAGGCAGCAGCAGGCAGCAGCAGGCAGCAGCAGGCAGCGAGCAGCCAACGAGCAGCCAGCGCGTTCGGTGGTGTCACTAGCAGTCAGCACCAGCTCGGTCGGTTCGTCGTCTGCCGTTCGGACTCGCACGCTGTTCCTTACGTATTCGCCACCGTTCGCCGGCCAAGTAGTTCCTCCCGTTCCTCTCGTTGCACGACGCGATGGCAGACCTTGACGACTTTTTCGCGAAAAAGGACAAGAAGCGCTCGCGGACGAAAACGAAGTACGCCACCACCGAGGAGGTGGCCAAGAAGCTGGAGAGCGACGCCGTGCGCAAGCCGGAGAAGCCTGTGAAGAAGGAGAAGAATGTGGAGGGCGACGACCCTTCTGCCGACGCGCACGTACGTATTATATGCTTGCATTCTCTTTGCTCCCGTCTGCCGCGTCCCTTGCAGCACTGACCGTGCGCTGTGCGAGGTTATGTGCACTCATCCATCGTGTCGCCAACTCTCTCCCCCTTTGCAGGATCAGGATGAATGGAAAGACTTTGAGGAGGAGAAGAAGGACTACACCGGCCTGAAGATCGGCAACCTGATGATAAATCCCGAGCTGGAGAACGGCGCTGGCGCCGACGGCGGCGAGCAGCAGGAGGTGGCCTACGACGAGGCGGGCAATGAGATTGAGAAGAAGGCTGGTCCGTGGAAGCGCATGGAAGCGTCGCATGTCGCCGAGCCGGCACCGAAGATCGTCGAGGAGCGGAAGCCTGAGCTGATGGCAACGCCCAATGTCGTTGGCAACACGTATGTCCCACCTAGTAAGCGCAACCAGCCAGCACACCAGCCCATGCTGCTGCCCTCGCGACTGCGCTCCAAGGCTGCTCCAGACATTCACAATGAGGAGTACTTTCCAACACTGTCTGGCAATAAGGACAGTCGAAGGTAAACCATTTCAGTGCTTTGGTGCACATGCCCCGATGACTGCTAACAAACCACACACTCTCCCTGATAATAAAACAAACATGCTGAGTAGCAGTGAATTGTGGTAGATAGAGACCAAGTCCTGTTCTTATTTTGATATCTTTGGCACATAAATAAATACTAAATCCTTCCAATGCTCATTCACCATTTGCACTAATCTTTATATATATATATATCTATGTCACTGGCTTGTTGAGCCATGCCAAGCTGTTGTAATTGTTGAATGCATTTGGGATTTTTAGGAGCGGTCGCAATGAGGGGATGTTCGAGGTCGTATCGCACAATAAGTCGAACTCGCTGCGTTATGTTGAGCAGTCGAAGAGCAGCGGGCAGGCGCAAAAGCTCAGCCTCGGAAATCGTTACAACACGCTGAGTAACGACAGCTAGTACCTCACTAACGTGGCATTCGAGTCGAACGCGTCCGCACCTCCGCCTACTCTCACCACCCCCACTCACCCATTACTCGCCCGGATTGTGTTTGATCGTCTAATTTGTCACAAATCCGCTATTACAATTGATTACTACTGCTATTGCTGATTTATGCGAGAGGGAAAGGAGGATTCGACGAGACGTTTGCATGGTTACTTTCTATCCCAGCTGGAAATTGTAAATTGCAACTGTGAACAACTCAATGGCATACACAATGGTTTCGTTTTGAAGTAAGTAAGCGTTTTTCAGACCTAGGTATGATATAAATGCGTGGAAATACATTATTGATATTTATAGTAAAATTATTTCGTTAAATGTGATTTGTGCTTTCTTCATGTGAAATGTGTATTTTTCGACAGCCATCGGGAGTGGGTTGTGCAACATTCTCGCTTGGGTATTTGTTGTAAAATTTGCGCACGTTCTGCAATTCTGTAGTCTACCTTCACAACTCGGGTCGCAAGTGTCTCCGCCTCACATATGTCGAACGTGCTGCGCGCAGTGCAGTTCGTGCGCTCGGCAACGCGGTCAATGACGTCAGCGGTATGGTGTTTGCACACTGCTCTTGCACTGAGCGGGTTTGAGTTTGACGTGGGTGGCCTGGGTGCTGTCTGGTGCTGTTCGTGGCTGCCTGTACCGTCGGCTGCGTCGGCTGGTTTGTTCGGTGGACTTCGGTGCGTTCGGCAGGCTCGGGCACCGGTGCGCAACTTTGCGCTCGGGCGAGGCGTGCCGGGCGTGCCGTAGTTGCGACTGGTGACGACTCAATCCACAATAATCCGGCGAGTGCCTGCGTCCACTGCGTCCGTCGCGTTGCCCGCTTGAGTGAGAAACATGGCGTCTGAGAATCAAATCTCCGACGAGGAGAAGGTACGCATCGTGTCCGACTTCATCCTGCACTCGCCGCCCGGCGAGTTCAACGAGGTGTTCAACGATGTGCGCAAGCTGCTCAACAATGACGATCTGCTAAAGGAGGGCGCCGGCAGTGCGTTCGCGCAGTACAACAAAGACCAGCTGACGCCCGTGCGCATCGAGAACGCGGACCTGCCGGTGCTCATCACAGAGCATAACGACCTCGGCAACAATCGCTTCTTCGACGCGCGCACGCGCCAATCGTTTCGCTTCGACCATCTGCGCCGCGACGCCTCCGACTACCAGCCGTTCGTACCGGACGCGAGCGCCGAGCCGCTGCGCGCCGCCCTCGACGCCGAGTTCCAGCTGTACACGCGCAACCACTATCGGGACGGCGTGTGCAGCGTGTTCGGGCGCAGCCAGCCGGGCGGCGGCGTGCAGCTCGCCGCCTGCATCGAGGACCACCAGTTCCAGCCGAAGAACTATTGGAACGGCCGGTGGCGCTCCCAGTGGACGCTGACGGTCGGCGGCGCCGGCACCGGCACCAGCGCGGCTGCCGACCTCAAGGGCGTGCTCAAGGTGCAGGTGCACTACTACGAGGACGGCAACGTGCAGCTGGTCAGCTCCAAGGAGATCAAGGAGACCGTGCCGGTGACGAGCGACGCGCAGATGGCGAAAGACGTCGTGCAGGTGATTGAGGAGGCGGAGAATTTCTACCAAAAGGCGATCTCGGATAACTACCAGACCATGTCCGATACGACGTTCAAGGCGCTGCGCCGCCTTCTGCCCGTCACGCGCACCAAGATGGACTGGGGCAAGATCGTCTCGTACAAGATCGGCAAAGAGCTAAAGACGCAATGATCGGCATCGACGAGTAGGAAACTTGTGTACATACATACTGAATGCTTGGTTTGTTATTCCAGCATTATTGTGGTGGGCTGACCTATTTTCATTTGTTCATTTACTTGAGAAGTGCATAGGCATCATCAGATTTGTTTCAAAACAAACAATTGCATCGTGAATAGATTGATTGACGACGAATGTCGACGTTTTCTCTCCCACTTCCTTTCGCGCTCTTCGATCGTGGCAACAAGTGGTGAAGTAGTCAGTGGCAGTCGGTGGCGTGCGGTGCGGCGATGTCGCTGACATTGTATCATTTTCCGCCGAGCGCGCCTTCTCGATGCGCGTTGCTAGTTGCGCGAGCATTGGACTTGGATGTGGATGTGCGCATCGTCGATCTGTTTGCGAACGAACAGCTGCAGCCGCACTTCGCCACGGTAAGGCCAACGTGCGCTGTTGTTGCTGTTGTGGCTCGCTGCGTGCATGCACTAACGTTGCGCGTTCAGATCAATCCACAGCACGTCGTTCCTACCCTCACTGATGGTGACTTCACGCTCTGGGAGAGCCGAGCAATCGCCGCCTACCTGGCTACCGTTTACGCTAAGGACGACCATCTCTATGCCACGGATCCGAAGGCCAGAGCCCTGATCGACCAGCGATTGCAGTTTTGCTGTGGAACGCTTTATCCGCGCATTCGCGCCATTTGCGTAGGCCCTGGCCGCTCATTTTGCTGCATTCATTTCTGTATCATGCACCACTTTCAGTTCCCTGTCCTGTATTTGGGAGAAATTGAAGTGGAAGAATCGAAGAAATCCATGCTGGAAGAGGCCATCGGTTTTCTGGATGTTTTCCTTGATGGCAACCAATTTGTGGCTGGAAACTGCTTAACCATTGCTGACATCTCTATCATGGCCTCCTTATCCAGCATAATTGTACGTATGCAAAGGATCCATATGAATTCATGCTATTGGTAATGTATTTGCATGCATGATTTGTAGGCAGTTGGATGGGATATTACACCCTACACCAATGTTGCCAACTGGTTTGCAAAATGTACTTTGGAAATTCCTGGCTACATGGAGATTAATGATGCTGGTGCACAACAGTTTGGCAAAGCTGTGCGTAGTAAGCTGGCTGCAGGGCAAATTTGATAATTTAATGTGAAGTTATTGTTCTGCACATTTTCTTACATAGGTTCTGTCTCAATAATATTTGTAATTCGATTGCCATCACTCTGTTAGTTTCATTTCAAAATAATGGTGCTGCCACTAGCGCCGATGTAAAACTAATTCCATGCGACTCGTGCGTCTATATGTTCTCATGTGGGTGTGGGGTATCAGAAAGCATCAAATTGTTGTAAAATGGGCGCTTTAAAAATAAGCGTTTACTGCATTCGCACGTCTAGCCGGTAAGTACCGCCAGCTATCAGTCATTCCTTGCGTCGGAGGCGGCGAGCGTGGCAGATGCCTGCAGAGTCAAATGTCGTAGTAGGTCGACCTTGCTTGTATTGATTACCTTTGTAGGGCACTGTCTCGCAAGTGATAGGCGCACTATTGGGCTGGATAGAGAAGATAACATGGTTGTGGCGGGATGTGTGCGCAGCCAGTGTATTGCAATGTTTTTCTTCTCTAAGAGGCTGCTACTTGAGCCAATTTAAAAAAACCATCACAGTAGTGTCTTGTTTTGATCATTGTGGTAGGCAATATGATTGCAAGCCTTTGCCGGGCATTGGGAACTTGCATGATGAATGAGTTGCTGACCCTTGGTCTGAGGAAAAGGAAAGCCAGGTGCAGCCAGTCAATCTAAACCGTTCCAATGCACGCGAGGGATCATCGCCAACCAGACGACCGTGTCCAATAACAAATAGAGAGGTAATGCTTCAATCATGTCCGATGAGTCTGACCCAAACGTCATTCATTATTGTCCGTTTCTTTTCAACTGTTTGCTGCCGTGGTGCTACATTTGTTTGAATGTGCATTTGTTGTCCAAGCCACATTTGCGTTATGCATTAGAATTTAGTGCCATAAGTGAGCTGTAAGTATTTTCCATAGATGAGTGAGCATGACAGAGCAGAGCAGCTTGTTGAGTCAGCTCCGAATTGGCTCAAAAGCGCTAGTAGCAGCCACACCAAGGATCAAAGAACCTGAGGCCAGGAGGGGGACACTGGGTGCATGCGTTCGTGGCTAATTGTAGGGCGCTTGTCGTAGACGTACAATGTTGCGTTACGGTGGCGATTACATGCCTAGCAACAATCCGCACCAAGGAATGCCTACGGCGCAGCCGTATTTAGGTACGGGCGAATGCAACCACCGACGGGCGAGAGTGCAGCCTCTCGTACGGCGAGAGCTACGCAACGATCGTACGCGGCAATGCAAACAACACCACCCGAAGGTAGTAGGTACAATTTAACGTGCTTCGTTCTTGCATGCGCCGTGTGCATGTCTGCTCATGTCTGCCTACCATACCCACCACCACCAACGATGGTCGAATGTTATCTGAAGATTTGTTTTGCGTTGTGCAGATACCGCACGCGGAACCTGATACTGCCGAGGGGGACCAATGTGGTCGACCGCCAACAATTCTTGCAACAATCGAATCTCGTGTGATGCACAATAATCGTAGCCCGATACTGCATAGATTAGAGCAGCGCATTACAGCCGCACATAGTCATCATCACCACTGGCCGCAATCCCGAATGGAGAAGCCGAAGGGCATTTTAACGAATCGAAATCAAACACCCAGAGGTGTGTTTTGGGTTAGCCCTTAATCTACTCGTCTTGCGCGCTCCATCTCCCTCCTCCTGCTGCGGCTTTCGTTTCGCACTGCCACGTACTCAATGTTGCACGTTGCACGTTGCGTCCTGCAGCCGGCGGCACGGACGCGGCCCAAACACTCTCCACTAACTACCCCTCGTGTGCTTTGCATTGCAGAACGGCTGATCTCCGACCTGAAGCACAGCTACTTGCCAACGGGCGGCGGCATTGGGAGCCTCTACAACGGCTTCAGCACCAGCTGCTACAGTGAGCGCGGCGAGCAGATGGAGCGTGTAAGTGGCGGTGCGGACGCATGCGGCGCATGCTGATAACGCGCGCCGCTCGTGCATTTCAGGAACGCATCCAGCGTGAGATCTACCAGAATGAGCTGCGCTTGCAGATCGAGGAGAAGCGCCGGCTGGCGACGATGCGCGAGGAGCAGGAGCGCAAGGAACAGGAGCTTGAGAATAAGCGGCTGGAGCAGCAGCTGCTGCGCATGCAAGAGGAGCAGTTGCGCGACGAGCAGCGGCGCAATCGACGCGAGCTGATGTTGCGCCGCAACAGCGACGAGTTTGCCATGCGCATGACTGATTTACGTGGCGGTGGCGGCGGCGGTGGTGGTTTGCGCAGCACGACTGCCACCAAATTGACCTCCTCATCGCACTACTCGCCGCCAGTGACACGCCGCGCCATCACCACGGCCGCTGCCGCCGCCGCCGCCACCTCCTCCACCTCCGCCGCCGCAAGTAGATGCAACTCGTCGGCTCGCTACGATTCGTACAAGCGCAAGAACGTGCTCAACCGCATGGACTCCCTCAGCCACCTCCCATCACATCATCACCATCACCACCACCACCATCACCATCATGCAGAGGGCGGCAGCGGCGGCGGCGGCGGTGGCAGTAGCAGTAGTGGCGGGCTCCTTTTGTCGTCGCCATCGTCGCTCGTAGCCGCTGCGGCCGCGACCGGTGTCTACGGGCGCACGACGAGCGTCGCGCCATTCGGACGCTACGACTCGCTGAGTCGAATCGACGCCCTCAAGGAGCAAGACGCGCTCGCCGGCCGGCTGGACGCGCTCAACGTCGCCGACGACTGCGCGGCGCTGCGTTGCGCGCTCCGCCGCCACAGCGCCACGCAGCAGGACCTTAGTCGCCTGGGCGGAGTCGGCAGCACCTGCAGCCGACGCAGTCCTAAGCTTCAGCGGCGCAGCAGCAGCGGGCGCTTCGACGATCTCGCTCCCGTCATACCGCTGCTGACGGCGTACTCGCCGGTAGCGCGGGACCTGCGCTACTCGCAGGCGGTGACGTCCGCAGCGGCCGCGAGCCGTTACAGCAGCACGGAGGCGTTGCGCAAGCTCGACGACCGCTGGCAGATAAGGTCGGGGTCGGCGCACGCCGCCTACAACTACGGCGGATACAACTCCTTTACGCTTCCCTATTAGAGACGAGTCGACGGCGTTCGCTTACTCCAGGTCACGGGTTCTTGTCGATCGGTTATCGTCTGTCTCCTCCAACCCCATTACGTTCTGAAAGCTGTTCACTAGCATAGGTTACATGAGCATTACTATTAACTCCTATACGAGACGACTAACGACGCGGCATTCTCTCATCCGTCTGTGCACCAACGCATAGACATTTACACGTACCTACTACCAACTACTACTAGCGACTTATTTACGACTTATACTAGGAGGATGAACAATTGCACGATGTTTGTTTGTGTGTGCGTATGCGAAGGAAGGTGTACCACTACTACACATACTATTACTACTGTTGAGATTCTAAAGAGAATAATAATTATTCATATAGTATTGTTAACCAGAAATCGAATAGTTTTATTAGTTCTGCATAACGTAACGTACGCACACGCACGTAACGTGAATTGCTAACCTCCTGCAGCGGTCCTACATCGCTGTCGTAAGCATATGCCATGCTATACAAAGCCGGGAGTGTCGCTGTGGGTGCATCCGTAAGCGAAGAACCAATCCGTACGACAGGGGGTGTACGTTGTAAGGGTTAAGCTAGTTGGTTTAGTTCAGTTAGAATTTAGGAGCGGCGACATTCAGCGGTAGCACCGTGTCAATTCTTGCCATGTTGCTCCACGTCTCGTTCCTGCTGCTGCTGCTGCTGCAAGGCCGCGCGCGCCGCCGCCGTCGCCTGGAATGGCGTGCCTCGAATGCGACACGTGTTGTACGAGCCGCAGTGGGTACATTTGAGGCCAACGACGTGGAAGCGCACGGCGCTCTCCTGCAAGCACGCTTCAACGTTAGCTCCGCTGCAGCCGCTGTCGTCGCTCTAACGCACCTTGTGGCAGTCCTTGCAGAGGATATCAGCCATGTAGTCGGCGTACTCGGGAGGCATCGCCGTGTGCGCCACCTCGCCGTCGAGATACTTCCATAGCTGCGTCATGTCCATCAGCGACGTCTGGCACGTTGGGCACGCGTAGTGGCCGGCCTTGAGCAGTTGCTCGAAGCAGGTGCGGTGCAGGAGGTGTCCGCACGTCGGTATGTGGCAGGGGATGCGCGACGTGTGGATGTCGTCCAGGCAGACGGCGCAGTTCGCGCGCGACACGTTCTCGACGCACTTGTGGCCGGCGGCGCGCAGCTGCACCGGCAGGCACATGTTGCACTTGGCGCAGTGGAAGAACTTGGCCGCGCCGCCGATGCGACAGATGCCGCAGCCTGCGCAGTGGTACTGGTTCTTGTCCTCGTCATCGAACAGATTGCACTCGAGGCACGTGTACTGAAAGCAGCACACGAGGAGGTGAAAGCGCGATTGAGCAACCTCTCGTTGCGTAAGCCACTCACCTTTCCGAATCGAATGCCGCAACGCTGACACACCGCCTGCACGGGCTGGCGTGTCGTGCACATCGTGCAGATCAGCTCGGTAACTTCTTTCCGATTCACGGTGTGATCCTCGACGCTGTCGTGACAAAAGCGGCACGTGTACACCTTGTTGCAGCAAGGCGTCTGCAATCAAGAATCACTGCACTAGTCCTCAAATCGACAACAATACAGCTTTCACACGCTTGCGCATTTTCCCATGTTTTCCTGTTCCTCGTATTTGCATCACACACACGCCACGCTACGACGAACAAAGGAAACTTGCGGCAATTTTCCTAGTTATTTTTACCGAACAAAGACATTTCGCGCGGGTATCGCTTGAAGGCTAATTTGCAGCGAAAAATGCAACTCATACGCACCACAAACTTGGATTTTCGTTTGTAGTGCACACAACCGACGGGCTGAATGGTGCCGTCAGGTGGGCCTTCGGCGCCAGGCGTTGCCATTAGCGGCTCCATGCCCTCGATGTTGCCCCGCGCACTGGGCGGATGTGAGAGCGATCGATCGCTCTCGTCACACATTTAATGAGTCCGCTAGACAGCTGCCGGTGCGCGAACAATGCGCAGAATGCACAATGGAAGAGGTAGCTCGGGTTGCTCGATGCACCTACTACGCTCACCGTCCCCGCCGCCAGCTCACCTGAACTGGTTTGTGAGCTTTGTGGGTTTGTGACCATTTGTGACGTTGGTGACGTTTGTGTTTTGTGCCGCACGATCACGCGCGACCACGCACGACACACGCGGCGCAGTTGCCACGCCACTCTTCCCTCGTTCCCTTCAACTAAGGTAAGATGGTTACGGTGGGGTACGGTGGGTACGGTGGGTACGGTGGGTACCGTGGGTACGATGCGTACGATGCGTACCATGCGTACGATGCGTAAGTAAGTACGGTCTTCGATACTTGTATTGGGAATTTCGATGTCTCCGTATAAACGGTGCTACCGGTATTACCGTTTTATGTGAAGTTTTCCGTGTCACTATCACTATCACTAGAGAGTGTTTCTAGGGTCACTATCGGTCTTATCGGTATTCCTACTTCTGCGTCACTTTTTCAGCCTGGAACAGATTCACGTTCGTTCGTTCGTTTACCCCGTTCACGCTGTTCACAAAGTTGATAACAGGAAGCTCTTGGTACTCTGGACGGATTAATTACTCTCTAAGAGCGTTGTTACGTACGATCAGAGGATATTTGCCGGCGCATCAGGATAGCACGTTGGGCACACTCGCCCAACCAAAAGCGCGATCATGGCGTTAAGCAACTTGGTTTTGCTAAGCCAAGTTGCAGGTTATGTGGTTGCCTTTATTTTATCAATTTGTGTTATTGTTCCTATGAGCATGCATCAGGATGAATTCAGGTGAACACCACCACCAGTGTGGCAGCTCTAGGCACTTATTGGTTGCTTTTTTTTTACAGAGGTCACTGTCTGCTATTTTCAATGGGAATTTGGCAAGAAACTGATGGGCAACTAAAAGTGGATTGGGCATCACAAGGCTATTGCAACTACACAATTTTTGTGGGAGTGGCACTGTTTGTGATATCGTTTATTCAGATTTACCGACTCTCTGTACTATTGTATCAAGGCCAGGATAGCACCTTTTTGTCTGCATTTTTTGATGTGCTAATGAATATTCTTGCATGTGGTGGTATCATCATTGCTGCACTGATGATTACACTTGGCTTTATGGTATGGTGTGACACAATCACACAGCGCTTTCCTTTCTGTGAAATGGCTGCTGGCCAAGTGATTGACAAACAAGATGGTATTGATACCAACCATTTTTATATTGAACTTGGTACAGCTCAGGTAACATCATTATCATGCTTGCATTTGCAGCAACCCAATAATGTTGTGGATCACATTGATTTCAGTTTGGTATTTGGGGTTCGTTTGCCACATGGGTAGGACTGTGTGTATTTTCTGTTCTGAAAATGTGTCGTTACCACCAAATTGAAAATGTTCGGGTGAGCATGTATCGTGAGCGGCGGCGCTTGATTGAGGAGAATGCTGAATCTCCAGGCAATTCCTTGGGCAGGGAGTCAACGAATACAGCTAGTACTACAGCAAGTGGACACTAGCAACTACAACAGAATTGCAGATGCAGATGCTTGCAATTTAAGTTGAGCTTGGATGTCAGTGCTATTGAGTTTTTGTGAATATTACCATTAATGAAATAGGATTATAATATTATATGAGCTACTAATGTAAAATACATGATGTGTAGCTTGCACAATCAACTATACTTTACAATTTTGATTTGGGACCCTGGCAAAAGTCTAGATGGTTGATCATTTACTTTTCAATTTCTTAGTAAAAATTTTCATTAAAATTACATTATTTATTGACTCTTAACTTTAGTTAATTAATTTTAGTAGTAAAAATAATAATAAATATATATTATCATATAATAATTTCAATATTAATAATAATCTATCATTAAATTGATTGAGTAATAATTTTCTTTAAAATTAAATCAATTATTGACGTTATCTGCAGATCAATATCCGCAGATGAGTATCTGCATATGGGCATCTGCAGACGAGTATCGCCTAATGTGGATGGCGG
>JAODFX010110857.1:13737-38103 GCA_027580035.1 Dorylogaster longipes | reverse complement strand
TATTGCAGCCCAAATGGCCGCAAGTTGACATCGACAAGATGCAGTGTTTGGATATAAACACCAACGTAACTATTATCGATAATCCAGAGGGAAAATACATGAAATTCTGGCAGTCACTTGAAGACTACGCCAATTCTCAATAATATTTTGTTCGTATTTATGGTACAATAATCATATAACTTCTATCAATAAACATTTAAATAATGTGTTCTGTAATAGTAGTTGCGTTGGCTGATAAGCTTATCACTGAACTGAACACGAATGTAACTAATACCCAAATAAGAATCTATAAAATTTGTCAGTCAAGAAGACTGTGCCACTAACTGTGAGTATCTTAATAAAAATGAAAAATTGGATTCTATGCGAACTATTTTATTACCTTAAAAATATTGGTTATCAACGTGGAAACGTATTATATCTTTATGAGAGCATATTTAAAATTCCAGTTCGAAAACTTGACGTTGATCGTGTTTGTAATTGTAATTGTAAAATATTATGCTAAAATTTGACGTGTAAATTACATCAAATAATCATCCTGTTCCTAGGCCTTCAAGATAACATATTTAGAATTAGATTAAAAAACTTACTTTCCTGCGGTTTGGTTAATAGAAAATCACTCTCAACCTACGCTCTGCAAATAATTCAATTCTGCGTATGTTTGCAAGCCTTGTTTTAATTATCTATTTCCAGAGAATGTTCTATAAAAAATAGTTTGAATTGTTTGTACGACTAAATTCCATTTTCGGAATGTAGACAAATATCTTAACTTGGCAACATAAAACGTTAATCTACATTATATCATATTCACTTGGCGAAAAAACGCTTTTTGCTAGAAACTAAATTAAAATTAGAGATGGAAACCCTGCTGCCTACAGAAATTATACATACCTACCATAGTTGAAAACAACTCTATGCTTTAAATAGAAATATGCATTGTAATTAGTATATAGTATATACGTAATATATATTGCCACAATATGAACCAAGTTACCAAGTGAAAGCTTGGCAGTTTGAAATAGAACTTTCAACGTTATGCGATGGGTGAAGATCCAATCGTGACTGTAAAACAGGGCCAATTGAGGGGTCGCTATGAACAAACTACGAATGGTTTCAAGTTTAGTTCATTCCTCGGCATTCCGTATGCTAAGCCACCAATTGGGAAATTACGTTTTAAAGTGAGTACTATCGATATTCATCCATGTTCGGTCTCATAATCATTCTCGTCAGGATCCGCAGCCGATTGAGGGAACATGGCCAGGTGTTCGTGATGCAACCAAGAATGGAGAGAGTTGCTATTCCAGTGAAATCTTCACAAGCAAAACCGAAGGCTCTGAAGATTGTCTATTTTTGAATGTCTACACTCCGGAATTACCTTCCTTCAATAGCAAACCCAAAGCGGTGATGGTTTGGATACATGGTGGCGCATTTACAAGTGGCTCTGGCAAACGGGAGAATGCCGGACCGGAATTTCTTATTGAGCGCGACATTGTTCTCGTGGCCTTTAATTATCGCCTTGGCATTCTGGGTTTGTAGCCTTAAGAAAGAATATTCTCCTCTTATATCTCAATTCATGCCAGGTTTTCTTTGCTGTGAGGATCAATCCCTTGGAGTTCCCAAAAATGTAGCGTGCAAAGACCAAGTAGCTGCATTGAAGTGGGTGCAAGAGAATATTCACGTCTTTGGTGGTGATCCCTGCAACGTTACCATTTATGGAGAGAGTGCCGGTGCGGCAAACGTGCACCTGATGATGATCTCACCACTTTCGACTGGACTCTTCCACAAAGTGATTTTGCAGAGTGGCTCTGCATTGTGTCCATGGGCATTTGGTAGACCAAATGCTACCGAGATGTGTGACCGTTTGGGAAAGAAGGTTGCAAGTGAATCGGAAGCTTTTCAGATTTTACAAAATACATCCGTGGAAGATCTGATTGCTGCGCAAAATCTTCATATCGAAGTATGCTTCGCAGACATAACGCATTCCGTAATTGAAAGTGTTTGTTCTAGTATTTCATGCCAAATATCGTTCGCTTCATTGCTCCTGTAATCGACGAGAACAATGAACATTCATTTCTGCCAGGTAATCAATCGGAACTCGTTGCTTCCGGCGCTTTCAATAAAGTGCCCCTCATGATTGGATACTCTTCCGAAGAAGGATTAATAACGCACTTGACCGAAATCTACTGGAACCTTGATTTGTTCAAATTAACGTTCGAAGAATTCATACCGTGGTCATTTAGAGTAACACCAGGCAGTTCAAAATCGAAAGAAATCATTAAGAGAATTAAGCAATTTTACTTCGGCAATGAGGAAGTCAAAGTCACCGAAACCAATAAACACACTATTTACAAGGTGCAGACTTTTTCGAACTCAATTTCCTTGCAAGTAATAGCGTGCATTTCAGATTGTTTCCGATTCAATCTTCATCCGTGGTATGTACGAAACGATTCGTGGCACTCTAAAGAATTCCTCCGAGAAGCTGTTCTTCTATCGATTCTCTCAACATACGAAAGTGAATCAATTCAGAAAATTAGCAAAGATTGAAACCACAAAAATTAGCCACGCGGAAACAGAAGGCTACCTACTTAATCGCAGAAATAGTACACCAGCCAACGAGAAAGGAACTATTGAAAATCTAACCATGCAGCGCATGACAAAATGGTGGTCGAACTTTGCAAAGTACGGCGATCCGAATGGCGTCGAGGATGACATGTTATTGCAGCCCAAATGGCCGCAAGTTGACATCGACAAGATGCAGTGTTTGGATATAAACACCAACGTAACTATTATCAATAATCCGGAAGAAAAGTACATGAAATTCTGGCAGTCACTTGAAGACTACGCCGCTTCTAAATAATACTTGTCTAATTATTCAAACAATAATCATAGAAGTATTTACGTTAGATCAATAAACATTTCAAAACTTGTTTTGTTCTAGTAGCGTTAGTATTTTAACGAACCCGTTAGTGAAGCGCCAAAACCTGATAAGCAGTTTGTGAAGTTGTAACGGTAGTTGCGTTGGCTGTGAAGCTTCTGAGTTGTTGCGAAATCATGTTTCGAAACCAGTTGATTGTTCGTACCAAGCTTGGCGGCTTACAGGGTAAAATCGATACAGCTAGCGATGGAAAACAGTTTTACACATTTCACGGAATTCCTTTTGCTACACCACCTGTTGGCGAGCTACGATTTAAGGTAAATGCAATGTAAATTTTATAATAAATTGAGGTTCGTCGCGCTCATAGTGACGAAATGACCTTCACCTCAAAACGCCTGTACATACAATGTGGTTCTAGTAACATACATATAAAAACACATTTTCAAAGCCGGTGTTTAATACTTCGGTATTTTATATTGATATTTCTTAATTTTTAGGCACCACGACCACCGATACCATGGTCTGGAGTCTTGGATGCTACGATAGAAGGCGATGAATGTTACTCAAACCATCAGATCTTACAAACACGCGTTGGTTCAGAAAATTGCTTGACCCTAAATGTGTTCACACATTCAACTATCCAAGGTGTACGGAAACCCGTCATGGTGTGGTTCCATGGCGGTGCGTTTACCCTTGGATCAAGCAAGGTTGAATTATTCGGACCGAGTTTTCTCATGTGCGAGGACATTGTTCTCGTGACCGTCAACTATCGTCTGGGTATCTTTGGATTCCTAGCGTTCAACGATAAATCCCTACGCATTCCCGGCAACGCTGGATTGAAAGACCAAGTCATGGCCTTGCACTGGGTGCAAAGCAACATTGACTGCTTCGGGGGTGATCCGAACAATGTGACTTTGTTTGGGGAGAGTGCTGGTGGAGCATCGATAAACTACTTACTATGCTCTCCGATGGCAAGAGGCCTATTTCACAAAGTTATTATTCAAAGTGGCAGCGCATTAAATACTTGGGCGAAGGGACAGGTGCTGCCAGAAGGAATTGTCAATTTTTTCAAGATGGAGGGCAAAACGGAAGCAGAAATTTATCACAGGTTGATGGCCGCCACAAAAGAGGAGTTGCTTTCAGCACAGTATGCTTGTAAAGATGTAGGTGGACTTTCATCATCTCAGTCACTCCGCTACTAATTTGATGCACTGTCAGCCATTTTCAGTAAGACATCCGAGGCCATTTGCCCCAGTAATTGAAGGCTTTAATCCCCACGAAGTATCGTTTTTGCTTAATGATCCCCTAACTATCATGAAGTCCGGCAACTACATTAAGGTCCCCATGATTATTGGCTATAACACACATGAAGGCATGCTTCTAGAAACAATGGGAGCAAGACTAAAACTTAGAACCATCATAAGGGACTTTGAGAAGTGCGTGCCGTTTAAATACAACTTGCAAAATGGAAGCAAGATGCTAAAAGCGATTGGTGATAAAATAAAGGCCTTCTATTATGGGGCGAGCGATTCAGAATCAGTAGAAAGTCGTCTCTGCTATCGCGATGTTAGTTTTGTAATCATTCGCCTAAAATACGATTTAAAAAAAGTCTGTTTTTAGTTGCAAACGGACAATTATTTACTACGTGAGATTTACATTGGCTTGCAAACGATGCTTGCGTCAAATCCACATGCAATTTACTTTTATAGATTTGCATTCGATGGAGAACTAAGTGTTCTAAAACGATTTGCGGATATTCAAGAAGAAGGTGAAATTAATTAATAAATTTCGTTTGTTATTATTCGTCAATGTATCTTTTAGGAGCTTGCCATGCCGACGACATTTTTTACATCTTCAAGACTGCGATATCACCGGAAGTTAAGGCAAACAGCCGTGAGCAAAGAACTATACAGCGGCTAATTAAGCTGTGGACAAATTTTGCGAAAACTTCCGATCCAAATCCATCGAAACCTGACGAATTGCTGAATGCGGTATGGCCAAAAACAGACGGGAAGAAGTTGCTTAATATCGGCGATGAATTACAAATTATCGACTTTCCGGAAATTGATAGAATGAGGTTTTGGGAGAAAATAGACATCATAACCAATAATAAATTATAACGATAATAGAGTGTACCTACTTCTAATTGATACATAAAATAAATAACGTTCAAGGTAAATGGAATATACCGCAATTCAACTTTCTATTTGCGACCAGCTACCATGATTAAAACAACTTAAATTGTTAAGCTACGTAACCTGCAAAACAGTAGAATCTTTACCATGCCTTTGGTTACAACAAAGTTGGGAAAAGTGCAAGGAAAGATTGCTCTATCTGCTGATGGATCCAGATTTTTTGCGTTCCATGGAATTCCCTACGCCCAACCTCCCATCGGTGCATTGCGCTTTAAAGTAGATTTCTTTAATTCAACAATTCACAATTATATGTTTATGTAAAAAATGATTGCAAACAGGCTCCACAACCTGCTGAATCCTGGTCTGGAGTGTTGGATGCAACCAAAGAAAGTGACGAATGCTATTCAAAACATCAGTTTTACCTTAATACCATAGGGAGTGAAGATTGCCTCAAACTAAATGTCTACACGCGTTCAGTCGAAGACAATAAACAAAGTGTGATGGTTTTTATACATGGCGGCGGTTTTGTTGCGGGTTCAAGTCGAGTAGAAGTATATGGACCCGATTGTTTCATGAACGAGAATATTCTTCTAGTCACTATGAACTATCGCCTTGGAATATTCGGTATAAATCCAAATAATACCAATTCAATTTAGATGGTATATTGTTTACAATAACTTGCAGGTTTTCTTGCGTTGGAAGACAAGTCCTTGGGTGTTCCTGGAAATGCAGGACTTAAAGATCAAATTATGGCACTTCGGTGGATACAAGAAAATATACACTTTTTCGGTGGCGATCCTGAAAATGTAACCGTTTTCGGTAATAGTGCAGGCAGCGCTTCAATTAACTACCTGTTGTGCTCTGAAATGGCTAGAGGATTATTTCATCGCGCTATCATGCAAAGTGGTAGTGCATTAAATCCTTGGGCAAGAGGCAAAGGTTTGCCTGCAGAAATCTTGAACTATCTAGGTGTAGAAGTTGCAAACGATCGTCAAATCCTTGAAAAGCTTATGAATTGTACAAAAGAGGAACTTTTGGATGCTCAAAATTATTGTCACTCTGTAAAGTATGATAGCCAAGTTATTTCCAATGTTCTGTTGGTATTTTTGTAGGCATGTGGTGCATCAGAACTAGAAGCATTTGGTCCAACAGTAGAAGGTGTAAATGCGTTTGAACCTTCGCTTTTGCTTGAAGATCCCCTAAAAATCATGCAGTGTGGTAATTTTATTAAAATACCTATGATTATAGGCTATAATTCGGGTGAAGGCTTACTTTTTGATGCCATGGAAACAAAGTATAATGTTGACTTAACAGTCAGGGACTTCAGGACGGCTATTCCATGGTTTTATAAGACAGTATCTCCTGAAATAGCGACCAAGATAAAGGAATTTTACTTTGGAAATAGTGATCCCACACTACGCAAGAATAGAAACCAGTATTGTGATGTAAAGTCTAAAATGTGACGATTGTGCATCGACTTGTATTTTCTGAATTGCAGATGCAAACCGACATTTTCTTCCTACGTGGAATCTACGTCACCTTAAAAACTATTTTACAATCAAATACCTGTCCAATTTACTTTTACCGCTTCGATTTTGATGGAAATTGCAATGGTTACAAACAGGTTTTTAATGTAACACGAAAAGGTAAAACACATTATTGCAAATATTCATTTATGTTCATTGGTTGCTACCGCAGGCACATGTCATGGTGATGAAATTTTCTACATGTTTAAAGGCACCTTGATAGCACCAGCAAACATCAATTCCGTGGAAAACAAAATAATTAAACGCTTTGTTAACATGTGGTGTCAATTTGCTCAAAATAAATTCAACGATACAACATGGCCGAATACAGATGGCAAACTATTGCTAAACATTGGTGAACATTTACGAGTCGTGCAGTTTCCAGAAAGTCATCGAATGTCGTTCTGGGAGCACGTGGATGCAATGATCAACTTTTAATTTATCTTACTATGACAATAATCGTAAAACTCTCATACACCTCCTTCAATAAAATAGTAATTGAAATTGTCCTACTATTTATTCACGGCCTATAAGTATTTATAGACTAGCAATTCCTTTTTGTTTGTTTTGTTCTTTCTACGCATTTCATACTTAAAATATATCGAATATATTGCGAGCCAAATTAACTTCGATACAAGCCAAGCACATTCCATGCGCATTCCAAACTCCACTAAATAATTTAAGCCATTAGTAAGCTTAAAATTGAAAGAGAATACGTTGAACATGTTACCAGTCGTAACCACAAAGCAAGGTGTCCTTCAAGGACTAGTGGAGAAATCATCCGATTCTTCCGAGGCTATCAAGTTTTTCTCGTTTTTGGGCATACCATATGCGCAACCACCGATTGGAAAATTGAGATTTAAAGTATTTTCAATTCATACACAAATGAGAACAATGTTGTACAATACATTTTAGGACCCACTGCCACCGAAACCATGGACAGGCACGCGAGACGCTACCAAGGAAGGCAATTTTTGCTATCATAAAGATGTCATGTTTGAGTTCATTACTGGATCGGAAGATTGCCTCTACCTGAATGTATTCACACCCAAATTACCCGAAGAATCACATCCAGGAGGCCTTCCAGTCATGGTTTTCTTGCACGGTGGAGGATTTATTATTGGTTCCAGCCGCAGAGACTTCTATGGACCTGAGTTTCTCATTCCTCATGGTGTTCTCTTAGTGACGGTAACTTTCAGGCTAGGATCGCTTGGTTTCCTATATTTGGAGGACGAAAAACTTGGTGTGTTGGGTAATGCTGCGCTGAAAGATCAGAATATGGCTTTACGCTGGGTGCAAGCAAATATTGCAGCATTCGGTGGCAATCCCAACAACGTTACCTTGTTCGGACAAAGCTCCGGATCCGCGTCTGTTTGTTTCCAACTTGTATCACCCATGAGCCAAGGGCTAGTCCATAAAGCAATCATGCAAAGTGGCGTCGCAAGTTGTGTTTGGGCTGAAGGAAAAACAGACTCAGCATATGAGTTGGTAAAACAATTAGGCAAAGAAGCAAAGGACGATGCGGCAGTATTAAAGATTCTGCAGGATACACCTATTGATGCACTAATTGAAACACAACTCAAAATTCGGTGAAGGATTATTAGTGAAGGGTTTAGAACTTAGGTTAAACCGAAACTTTACCCCAACGTCGGATGAGGATTTCGTTCCCCATACTTACAGATTGGATACATCTTCAACGAAATGAACAGGATGCATTTTATTCGCCCAAGTCAATTTTGTATGTTTATCATTGCGACGCTTATTTCATTCGCGCAATCTTGGATGTAGCTGAAAATGTTTTGGAAACTTCGCAAGAAAAAGTATTTATGTAGCTTGAGTAGCTTGAATTTAATTGTACTTACCTTTGAGATATGAATCTTTCAAATCGTGTAAGTCAACGTTAAATAAATATGCACCAAAAAAATTTCTTGACGATAAAATACTTTACTGCCAACATTAGACATGTTAGAACACGGGGTAATTGTTAGCGCTATATTGTTTATAATATATGCAAATACATATGCTGATTAACTAAGAAACTACGCATTAAAAGCATGAATATTTTAATTTAACGAAGTGGATGTGAGCAGAGCTACACCACGTTCATAGAAGCTGTGGGGATCCTGCCCCGGCGAGATATTCAATTCAACAGTGAATAGCAATTCAGTACGAGTCGAATTAAGATAAACGGGTAGAGATAATCTACCATTAAGCAGCTTATCACCGCTGACGACGCGCACCCAGCGCAATAACATAATGGGCAATTCGATCATGATGCTAGAAGTAAGGAGTAGTTGGTTATTTTTGCATTGCGCACCTTGCAACTTTACACCTAAAAGGAAACAAATGAATTAGTTCGAGTCGCGAAGAAACGAGTTGGCATCTGTATCTTACCGACAACAGCAAAACAATCCGAAGGAACGGCGCTCCTATCATGCGTATCCGTGATGGTAACGTCCAGTTGCAACTCTTCCAACGGCCAGCTATTAGCCTGAGCAACGCATTGCCTCGTTGCAGTTATGTAAGCTTCTGGATTCAAGAGGCCACCCAGCCAAACTGGAAAGCTTTGCAGCTCCTTCGCTCCCGAAGCCGACACCAGGCTGGACACCTCCTGCAGCTGTTTGACTCGCAGACTAAAATCAGTGATCCACTGAATGACGGTGCAGCCTCTCGGCACCGTGTATCTGCGCCAGTTGCGAGGCAACATGCCGCGAACCAGCTCGCTAATCATGACGCGATGGTAATTCGTCTGCTTCTTTTCACCTTGGCAAATCATTGCAACATCGTTCAAATCGTGAATAACCTCGATGAGGAGTTTCGATCCGCAATTGACCTCTCGTTCAAAGTAACGATACAAAGGGTCTTTAATGTTTTCCGCGGTGCGTCTCAACGTATGCAAGTGTTTAGGCAACAATTCCAGCCACGTCACAGCTGAATTGTGGAGCGTCTTCATCCAAGATGGCCGTCCGTCACCAAGCTGTGAATTTTCTTTGGAGATATCCTCCACAGTATACGCCAACTCGTCGTCGTCCTCCAACTGTTGCATCTTCAGCAAGTTGCTTATCAAGTCGGTTCCACGAGTTGTCAATAATACCTTCTCTGCGTTATTCGGTAAACCAAGCCAACTTGGTGTTTGTCTGTCGATAAGGGCTTCGATCCACTTCAGGAAATGATCTCGGCGTGTACCATCTGGCATGGTAATGTGTCGGCTGCTGTTGGAACCTCCATCGATGTTGCCCACCAAAGCAAAGTCCACCTCAAAACTACGCGGGGTGAAAAGCTTGGTGAGGAAGGAATGTAGCAGTCTCTGGTCGAAGATGTTGTCTATTTTACCACCATAAATAGACTGGGACATTAGTGTCACTAGTGCATCCCATGGGACCTTCTCCGGTGGCAGATTGGTGCGACCCATGGCGGTGGTCTCAATCCAAGTATCTAAGGTGTCGCAAGCAACCCTGAGGTCCGACTCGTTGAATTCATAATGTTTCGCCCATCCCAAGGGCACGTAGCGCAATCGTTCTTGGACGATCGAGTGGAACCATGCCAGGAGGAAGTACAAGCGGGCGCGTTCGCTGGGTGCTTTCATCATGCGGCTGGCCGGCACTGTGCTGAATGTGCGAAGTAGATTCGCACGGATGCCTGGTGGTGGTTCATAAACAAAGATGCGGCCAGCCCTCAGCAAATTCACGGGCAGCTTTGGATTGATCTCCATTGTGAGGAAGAGGCGGAAATTCGCATGCGGCTGCAACGAATGCAATTTCTTTTCGAGTTGCACCAACCACTGCGGTGCCAAGTGCACATTCTTCAACATCACCCATCGTCCGCTCTTGCACGCCATGTTGATAGCCCGTTCCGCTTGATTGAAACCCTCCGCCGAGCCAATCGCAATGCTGGAGATTTGCTTATTCAGCTCGGCTGCAAGATCGTCCACCCTTCCGGAGGCGTCGAAACCGGGTACGGAACATAGCAAGGCCGGAACAGTAGCACGCAGTTCCTTCTCCACAACGGCTGCAAAGTCGATTTCATCCTCAGCCTTCTGCATGTAATTGGCTCCCAGCACGGCATCGACAAAAACGTGAGCAGCTGCAATCACCCTGTCTGGTCTAAAGGCCTGTATCAAAAGCATTTGGTACATGGCTGTGCCGATCGCACTCAAAGGTTTTTCTTCTTGCCACAATCGAGGCACATTTTGCTCGGGCGTGCTTTGTTGAATCCAGGCGGAGAACTCGGGCATCTCCTGAATTTTCTCCGGCAACTTCTTAAACGCCGGCAAGCGAGTAGCCAACCGCATGAGAGCCTCTTGTTGTTCACTCAGCAAACCATCTATAACATCACCGCCTTGCTTACTGAAGACACCTTCTTTGCAGCGAAGGAAGAAATTGAATTCTTGATCCAAGTTCGGCTCAGCCGGAACTCCTTTCAGGTGGATACGACAGAGAAGCAACGCCAGCGTAAGCCGATCCGTATGAAGCATGCCGCGCGCAACACGTTCGTAGCAAACCAAGAACAAATCTTGAGTGATGACTTTCAATCGCGCTTGGTGGTCGGATATAGCATCTAAGCGTGGATTGCTCAGCAGCACGCTACTGAACATGTCCAAGAACATCTTTAACGAGTATTGATATAGGAAGTGTACTTGATTGAGACTGTCCATGGTGAAATACGTGTTACTGCACGCTTGGGAAAGCGGTAGGTATTGCTGGGACACGGTCTCAATTTCGGAAATAACTTTGTCGGTTTCTTCGACCTTTGCGCCAATCTCAGCAGCTTCTTGTTTGAGAGTTTCGAGCGTTGTAATTACACTATCATCATCCAAGATTTTACCTTTGGCATCGTTCAAAGCCTGTAGGAGCGATTTTTCCAGTTGGCGCAGTCGCAAGTGGAACTCGCCTTGAAGTTTCAACAAATCTGAACGCTTTTCATCAATATCCGGACGTTCAGCCTTGAGAACTTTGTTCAAACACTGACTCTGCAAAGAGCTACGAGTAACAGTAAAGTTAACAAATGTCACCCTAGAGCATATATCTGGTGGGAATTCCACAGTTGGATCTCGGGTTGATAAGAAAATGACAAAAGTCGGCGACAAATCGATGTCTTGGTCGCCTAATGTGATCAAAACCCGACCACCGGTTCTTCGCAACTCCCTATTCAGCACTGGGTTCAGGATAGGATCGTAATTTTCCACATCCTGTACGAGCAATGGATTACCGAATCGCAGCGCCGATTCCAAGTTCTTGCGGAAGGAATCGTCCAAGAAGCTGGTCTTTGTGATGCGCTTTTCCTTGAATTCGTTCATTATGAACTCGGTGGCTTGTCCTGATGGGTCGATGATGAGTGGATAGCGGTTGAAGCGCTTGATCATGATGGCATTCTCTGTGCACAACTCGTCGGTTGGAAGAGCATTCGCTTGCCAGCGTAGACGTTCGTCCGGATTGGAGAGATACTCGGTGCGTGCGATATCGGGCCTGTACTGTATGCCCGCTTGAGTCAGGTGTTGCGTCCAAGTAGTGAAAAGATTTTGCCGATAATGCTGATCAAAGTAACCCCCATACGCAATAAATGCAGAAGTTAGCAGCACGTCACCAAGAATCGTCGACATCTGCGACCGGAATGTTTCACTGGTCGCCTCCCAGCGCTCTCTTTCTATCACCAACGACTTAATCAACGCAATCGAACGGTCTACCTTTGCTTGAACGTTTTCCAAGTCACTCTTGATGGCTTGCGCTTGCGCAATCAGCTGCGCATACTCCTCCTTATACGATGCGATGCTCTGCTCCAACTGGCTTATCAAATTTTTCATTTCATCGCCCCGTTTCTTGTTGGTGTCAGCCTGAACCTCCAGCGAGTTAAGCTCCTGTCGTAGTGGTTCAACCTTCTTCAGCATGTCAGCGTACAGGATTTGTGCCAAAGCCCACTTAACAAGAGGACCGCAGGCATTACTAGCATGATTGACCTTTTCAAAATTGTAGTCGGGATTGCTCAAGTATCTGCTCTTCATCTTTTCTCGCACATCATCGGTGATATCCTCCGTGTTGAAGTTGGACACAATCGTATTAATGAAGTTGTCGCGCATGATCACTGTTCGAATCGACTTCCAATCGCTGGCGTTTTCCCCCAGCAGCAAACAGATGGATTCCAGCGCTAGCTTAACAACCGCTGGCGGATTAGCCATGGTTCGAATTTCCACCAGTTGTTGTTTCTTGATAGATTTGACAGCGGCTTGCGCATCGACGACGGCGGGTTCCACTTGTGCCAAATCCGCCATTACCTCCGTGCGTTTCTGTTCGATGTGCACCGTTTGGTGAAATAGCTGCTGTTGAATTTCCTGGCTCTGAACTTTCTTCTTCTCCGCCTCCTGTTGATCCTTCACCATTTGCTTGAGTTTCGCGTTGGCCGCCTCGTTCTTCGCTTGCAGTTCCTGTGACTTCACCGCTAAACTCTTCTGCATATCCTCAACCTGAACGACAGTCTCAGCAATCTTGCTCAGACCAACGTTCAAATGATATTGCTGCTCCTCCAAATCCGAACGCTTCTCATTGTGCAACTTGACAAAATGGTGGATGAAGTCTAAATAATGGCGTGGTGTAATTGCCATTGTGCGGCTGCCGCGCTTCGCGAGACGGGCGTTGGCTTTATGAAGAGTTTGATGAACGTAAACAAACGCGTTGATCACTGCTTCACGGTGCGTCGGACTGGTCGAAATTTGATTACATGCGGATGGGAAGAAGTCGGGAATCTTCCAATTGGGACGATCCAAATCCACGCGATTGGTAAACTCTTTACCGACTTGGAAGAGAGCACCGTCAGACCAATCACCAAACCAATTCAGGACGCAACGATTGAATAACGCTGGAGACGTCGCAGCGCGATCCTTCAAGCCATCCGTCGACGGATTCATCGTAAAGACCACATGCAAATTGCGCATCACCTGACCAGTAAACCATTTGTACAACTCATCGTTGGAATCCAGCATTAAACCTTCTCTCTGCGCCCCTTCCTTGCACTGCGTCATGAGCGTGGTATATTCATCTCCTTCAAACAGGCCAGGCACTTCTCCATTCGCCAATAGAGTATTCATCCGCTCCAGAAAGCTAGAGTCGAGCATATTTGACTCGTCCAGAATGAAAGCAATCTTCTCATCCTTGCAACCGCTGCGGCGCAAAACCTGCCGCAGGTCTTCGTCGAAATCTTCAGCGGTGTACTTGTTATGCACTTTAATTTGGAAGACAGAAAGGCCATTCATCCATGCAACAAAGCGAGACAAAGTGGTCTTCCCCGCACCGGAAACACCGATAAGCAGCAAGTGACCTTGCGGTTGTCTAAAGATTCGATCGATCCTCAGAACATGATCCAGAACTTCATCGAACAATACCAGTGGTACGTCGAGCTCCTCCTCGTAGAAAATTCGCAGTCGTGCCTTGACATAATCTCGTAACTTATCCCTCTCGACGGGAACGTAATCCTTCGACAACCAGTTGCTGTACAAGATCGGCCGAAGCAAAGCTTGGTCGCAATTTGCAGATGGGAAATGCTTCTGCGCCACGACATCGATGTTCTCATTCGTCCACCGCCGTTCGGCGTCTTCCACCAATCGGTCTTGGAACAGCCTCAGAGCTTCGTGGGCCCACAGCCGAACGAGCCCTTCAATTGGGAGATTATCCAACGGGCGAATGGCTTCACAAATTCCTCGAACCCACCGGGTCATTTCCCGAGGCGAGTAGACGTAGTGTGGTTGCATATCTTGCGTGAACTTATCCTGCGAAGCCAGGTAAAACTCCACCATAGCATTTGTAAGAGGCTCGGCGAATCCTCGAAGTGCAGGCATCAGACGCAACATCGCCCTAGTGAATGTGCCGTAAATCTGTTTCAACGACGTTTCGCCGGGGTAGTCAACGTAGATCACCGGCACGTGTCGCATGAAACGATGTGAGAGCGGTTTTCGGCCCGGATCCGTTGGCGGATTACAAGCTCCAACGAACTGAATGCGCTCTAAGGACACCCACGTCTGATCCGAAGCGCGATAGAACCCTTTTTGTTCTACCAATTGGCGCAAAAACATAATCACGCGCTGCGTTCCATAGTTGTCCATATCGGGCAAATTAATTTCATCGCAGAACAACACCAACCACTTGCCAAGCTGTACCGGCGATAAGACAATACCGTTGGGGGTTTTTCGGTACTCGCAATAATGGTCGAAAGTTTTCAGTAGCAGCTCCGGCGTCGTTGCAGATGAGAAATTCAAACCAACTACTTCCATATCTGGTAATGCACGTAAAGCCGAGAAAAGCGTCATTGTCTTGCCTGAACCAGGTGGACCGCAAAGAACTAGACAGAACAAAACCAGGAATTAGTATAAAATTAAATTCAAACCCAAATAACATACCTAAAGGTTTATGCTCTGCTAACCAGGTGTACAACAAAGATTCATGCCGTACTGTATCCAATGTTGGGACAACAATATCTGGCGAAGCAACTTTATGCGTTTCCACTTCAATCTGAGGAACTTTGTTGGACCACGGCTGCCAATCACCGCCAATGTTCACTTCGTAGTCAACGATGGGTATATTTGACACGGGAGGCAGTGGCACGGTAGTTACACTTCTAATGTAGTCACCCAAATCGGAGCGAACTTTAAGCTTGGCATCACCCGCAAAGCTCCAGAGCAAAGAGTAGACCAAACATTTGGGAATGTACAATTCGAGCTGCTCCGGCGGTAGAGGAAAATCAACGTGGGAATGATTATAGTTCAGTACATTCCTCACGCACTGGTTTAGCATGGAAAACAGCGAACTCAATGCCCGCAAGCGGGTGAAGTCCATGATGTGTTCCTGCTCCATGGCGTACTCCAAACACTTGATAACTAAACCATCCGGCGCAAGGAAAGGTTGTAAGATTTTGGCGACTTCGTTTTGCAACTGAAGCGTCGGATTCACCGTTTCGTCCTTCTCGATTTTCTTGCCGAACGTATCATCGTCGCCCTCTTCGAGAGGAATATTGTTCAGTGACATGATGAAGTGTTCGAAAATCATCTCCGTCGACAATACATCCTCGGAGAACCAGACCATGCCACAGCGAGAAACCGTCGCCAAGGTGGCATACTTCAAATCCTGCACTTCGAACATAATACGTACATTCGGTGGCAGCGACAAGCGCTCTCCATTCGGCAGCGTCAGCAACTTGTTGTCGTCGAGAACCGAGTTCAAGTTTTCAACCCACTCCGGATCGACATCCCCGTCGAAAATGATCCACTGGCGTTTGTTGATCTCACCGCGCACATTATCGATGATCTTGCGCAGGATGTGCGTGAACAAGCCGTCGGTCCACTCGCGAGTGTTGGGATCCAGTACGCCATAGAGCGCCTCTTTGCTAATGGCTTTCGGATCGATCACATGTGCAACACCCTCAATACCTTCAAAGCGCTCCAACGCTTTGAGCAAAACATGCCATGCGGAACTTTTGCCCGACCCGCTTGGACCCACCATCATCAAACCATGGTTCAAGTTGGAAATTTGATAGAGTTGCAGGACCTAAAGAATAAATGTTATTATCACATCTGCAACTAGACGAAACTGCAGTAGTTGAAAGTTCCTCTTTCATTAGGCAGACTGTACCTTTTCTATCCAGGTATCTCCAATAATACCCTTCTAGCGTGAAAGCGTATAAAACACAAAATGGTGCTAAGTTCTAATTCACACACAGACACACACACACATTGCGAACGATGAAACCGTCATGAAATTTTGCGGAATATGTACAAAAAGATTTCAACCGTTGCAAAATCAAAGTGACTACATGTAACAATCTATTGGTAAAACTGTGACAAAGCGTAACTTGAATGTTCTTACCTTCTCCATCCAAGCAGATCCTTGTTCATCGCCTTCACCACAAACCAAATACTCCTCCAAGCAAACTTTCCGAATTTCGTCCTTTAGCCCCTTCATTTCCGCTCGAGTGTACTGCACATTAGGGAAGACATCGCTAAGAAGACTAAACAGTAGTGGAATGTCCTCAGCGACCAATTTGGGCACCATTGTTTCGCACACCGACTGGATCAAAATCTCCTGCTCTGGGAGGTTCTCGGCGATGCTCGCCTCGTCGATGTTGGTCTCACCACGCTGCCTCATATTCTCTTTAATCCGCATGATGCGATCACGTTTCACATTGCCAGCGGAAACCAGCACGGACTTCAGCGCGCGTAGGCCGAAATCATAATGCGATTGGTTCGACAGTTGTTCATCGCATAGTTTGAAGAACGGCACAATCTTAGAGGCGAGCTTCTCGGCCGTGCGGAAGCCTTGCGAGAAGAGCATAACCTCCGCGATGAGCTGACGATCGGGCGTAGTCATCGCCAACGAGCGGAACAGTTTCTTCAGATTGTCTGGTAGATTGCTGCGACCAGCGTAGCCAGGATTCATTGTGATGAAGATCGCCATGTCCGGAGAAACCTTCACCTGCTTGCCTACCAACTCGACGCTGATGCTGCGACCCGTGAGACTCTCCTGCACGGACTCGCGTTGAGACTTGAGAGCTTCTTGAATAGTCTGCACCTGCTGCGAGACGGCGGATAGCATCCGCTCCTCGAGCCGATTGAACTCGTCGAAGCAGCCCCAAGCGCCCACTTGGCACAGACCAACGAAAATACGCCCCATAGCCTGAAAGTCGAACGTTTCATCGCAGTTGAACACGAGAACGAAGCGCCCCAGTTGGTTGCCAAGTGCTTTGACGGATTCAGTCTTGCCCGTGCCAGCAGGACCGAAGGGAGAGCCTCCAAGTCGCGCCTCCAGGGCTTGAGTCATAGTTAGGTAGCAGCGGTCGGTAAGCGGCGTCTGCACCAGACGATCCTGCACGCCGAGATATTCGAAGCCATAATAGAAACGAGCGTTCGCCATGTGAATGGTGAGTTGCTTCAGGACCTCGGATTGCCGCGGGTCGAAGTAGAAGCGCATCTCGCAGAGCCACTCGAATGCCTTGCTGCTGCAAACTCCATTCGTCATGAGCTTCCTGGTCACGGTGCGCTTGTGCACAAACTCATTAATCAGATGTTCCAGCTTCTTCCGGCGCAGTTGCGGCTGTTCCTGCAGCACGGAGTCGGCCAGCACGTTCAGCGTATTCTCCACATGCTGCAGGACCTGTTCGAGAACACCTTTCTGCGGTTCGTTATTCATCTTCGTCAACGCTGCCTCAACGTCCTCACTCCATAAAATCTGAGCGGCCAGAACGACGATCTGGGCCTCGTATTTGTCCACCCATTCGATGAACGCCTTCGAATCGATGTTATCCTTGAACTGTTTGATGTCTTGCACAGCTTGTGCTAGACTATGCGCCAGAGTAACACGCATTTCTTTCTCCACCATCGTGAGCCATTCATTGATCTTGGGATATTCCACCGTGGAAATAGAATTCTGGAAGCGCACCTCTTCGCCCTCCCGAGAAGCAATGCCCAAAATAATTGTGCTATCTTCGTTTAAAAGAATCGATGCAACACCGGCGAACATTTTCTTAAAATGCTTCTGCAATCTAGCGATATTCTTGCTGTTGCCGATTATCTCCAAGAGGTCTTCGTCACCAACGAAGTAGAATCGTGGGAAAGATGTACGCTCACGCTCCAGGTATTCGCCCAACGCCTTTTGTATCTTCCCAAGCAAATCCGCCAAACGTTCTAGAGCTTTCTGTACTCCTTGAATGTTCAAAACATCCATCACCATAGGAGATTTACTAACCTTCTTCATAAGGCCTAGAAATTCCGAGCTGATGCTTTGAAATCGAGATGTTTCTACTGGTAGCAAAGTTTTGATATCAGCACTACCGGAGAAGATACCTTCCAAGTACACCCATCTACGTTGGACATCAATCCAAACATCGAAGAGTCCATTGATTCTATTCAGTTTTTCCTCCCAGGTTAGAGCTTCCTCTTCAAACACCTTATAATAGGGAGACAATTTCATAGCAGCGACGGAATTGATGTGCTCCTTCACTTTGTTAAATAAATCATCCCAACCCCGTATCAGTTTCGTCTTGTTTTGGTAGTTTATCAAGTCCAGTTCGTATGTCTGCCAACTTTCACGCACCTGCTTCAGGAACTCCTCGAGGGCCATTTCACCCTGCGCAACCTGAATGACTTCCTTCACAGCTTGTTCGTTCTTCTGCAGATTCACATCCCAAACTTGCCCCAGAGTCAAATCGGACAAAATCCAGTTGACTCTCAAATGCCGCATGAGCTGCTTCCAATGACGTTCCTTCAACGCGTCCGATTTCAGCTCGACAATCATCATGTTCACCTTCGTGTAGGTCTGCAGCATTTTCTTCACGTACTCGTACGAAGCATACTGGCGTAGCCTAGCTGGCAACTCTTTTAACTGCGCAGACATTGCATCAAGCTGCTGGCGTAATTTGCGCGGCTGCACCGACAACCAAGGCTTCTCGCGGGTCTCATCAATCTGCGCCCAGATCTTCGCCAATTCAGACCAAACTCCACGCAAGTCCTGCAGCTCTTCGAAAACGACCTGCATTTTATCCTCGCTGGTGTTAATGCCACCGGTCTCCTGCAATTCCAATGCTTCCTTTGCCTTCGCGACCTTATCGCGCTCCTCCTTGAGCCTGGCGAACTTGCTCTCGAACAACTGCAGCTGCACGAGGGCGTCGTCGGGTCGGAGATGTCCCTCGATCGGCTTGCTGCGCTCCCAATCGACGAGGAAGTCATTGGTGCGGCTCTCCACCGCCTTGTCCTCGGACATAATCTTCTGCTGGATACTCGCGACCTGCGTCTGGATGGTGTTATCCTTGCGCTTGATGATCTCGTTGAAAGCGCTCCACTCGCCCTCCAAGTTCTCCACGTGTAGCCAGCTATTCGGGAACTGGAAGCGCTGTCGTTCCAAGATGCGCTGACCTTCGCGATAGGTGGAAACCTGGCGCTCCCACGACTTCATATTGCGCTTCAAGTTCTGCACATACGTGATGAAGTTTACCGCATCCGATGTAGAAGCAGCTTCAATGCTCTGCGATTCCAAGTCATTGCGCGATTTCGACACGTCTGAGTGGAACTTAACCATTTCATTACTCAGCAATGAACCGAACTTGGTCAGAGTATCCTTGTGCCATGAATCGTACTTGAGCGATACTTTACTTTGCACCTTCGCAAAGTCGATCACCACGGGTCCAAACTCCATCCGAGTGTCGGACGTATCGAAAGTCGTACGTGTCTTCTTAATGTCGTTAAGACATTGCATCCACTTGGCAATGTCCTCGCCCAGCTTCCCGTATAAATTATCGGATTGTAAGTCCCATAGCGCTTGGTACGTCAACCACTTCTTGACGTAGCTTTGAATTTCGGTGATCTTATTCGCAATCGCCTGATAAGCGTCGACCAGTGGCTTCGTGCCACCCGGCAGCTTTGTAAGAATGTTCCTGTAGCTCTCATTGCCGTGCTTGTCGACGCCGACTTGATACCTGGTGCTTTGCAGGCGCTGCTGCGACGTGACGATCGCCTGCCACGCGAACATCTGCTGCATGATCTGGAAGCGCGCCTCCTCGATGCTCGGAAACAAGTACATCGTCTGGTTGGTGATGCGCACCTCGTGCACGACGGTCTTAATCTCCGGATCACCACCGGGCTTGTGCGTGGGCTGCGCAGGCGCGTCCGTGTCCATGGTGTTGTCGACCTCCTTCGTGTTGCCGATGAGTGCGTTCGTCCACGCCTGGATTCCAGCCTGCAAGCGTGCGGCCAAATTCTTCTCGACCTCCTCATCCAAACGTGCCACCCAAATGTGTAGGTTCGAATACTGATTCAAAGACAACGCATCGACAGCGTGCTGAATCTTTGCCAGGATTTCGGCGAAAGTTTGCGCCGAGTACGGGCAAGTTTCCAGCGAGCGTACGTCGACTTCCAACTGCTCACCAATGACGACCAACTCCTCGACGCGTTCTTGGAAGTTGACAATGTTGTCAGAGAGACGCTGCGAGTAGGGCTCTAGTTTGTAGCTTTCCCAAACGAGCTGAATGCCTTCCGCGATTAAATTCTGCACCTCCTTGCGCATCCCGGCAACTAACGGGATGATACTGGCTTTATCTTCAATCTATAAATGAATGTATCCATTAGCATAGGAACATTGCAGCGTGAACAATAGTAGCAAAACATGGGAACAAACATGCTTTGCAAAGAATATAAATATGTACTATGCAGACTTCATTCAGTTAACTGCCATGCCACGACGATAACGTTAGGTATTGAGTTGTACCTTACTGACTCCGGGTACAAAATTCCTGTTCAGCTTCGTATATAAACACAGTTGCGTTACAGGGTGAGATTAGCAAATGTGAAGCAGGCTTACCTTTTCCAAAGTCATCTCGTAAGCGCGTGTACTTTCGATCAAAGAGATCGCGAATGGATACATCAGATTCGCCGTGTGAGCCTTGTTGACAATGGCGAGTGGGACGCGGAATCCAAGCACCTTCATGTTGCGAACCTCCTTCGAGAGCGTGATGATCTCCGGCAGGAAGTTCACCTTCAGCTTGAGGACATTGCCTCGCCCGCTGCGCGAGCGCATCGCATCAATGGTGAAGATCCTTCCAGCCACACCGAGATTACGAGCTTGCACGTTCTTCGCCCAATCCTCGAAGATGGCTTCCGTGCTCAGCTTGGCACGAAAGCTGTCGCCGTCGGCCTTCAGCTTCTGGCCCTCGATGTGATTCTCCCAGCCCTTACCGAGCACATCTTCGACACGGCGCAGATAGGTCGTCAGCTGATGGTTGATCTGCCTCGCCCAAATGATCGAGCCTGCGACGGGCGGAAGATCGCGCACCTTGCTGTTGCGTGCGCAGTTACTGGCCGGATACTGCACCTTGAACTTCTCGTGCAGCGCCTCGATGTCGTCCTTGACGCGCTGGATGAGATGCGTCTGGTACTCGCGGATAGCGCCGCGAATGTGCGGCCGCACGAACAGCGCGTTGAAGCGCGAGAAGATGCGGAACATCTCGTTGGCGTTCTTCGCCGTGCCGAGCTGGTCACGCAGATGCGCCGTGATGCGCGCCTCCACGCGATCAATGCGCTCCTCGTAGCGCTGCACGGCCGCGTCCCATGCGTCCTGGCCCTCCTTGGAGATATCCAAGCAGTCAACCTCCTTGACGTTCTCGTACGCCAGGTTCACCTCCTCGATGGCGTTGGCGTCGGCCGCGTCGACGGTGAACGTGTCCGGCTTCGGCGCTTCCAAGTCCGCCATTTCGGCCTCGTTCGCCGCGCTGACGTCGCGAATCGACGGGCGCAGCACGCGCACGATGACGGTGCGCAGCTGCTCGTGCTGACGCCGAAACTTGCGCACCTGCTCCATGCGCGTCTGCAGCTTCTTGTGCTGCGCGGACAAACGCCACACCATCTTCAACTGCTCGTCGCGCTTCTTCTTGACGATATCGCGAAGCAGTCCCTGCAGCTTGTCGTACTCGTCCTCCCACGTCGAGAAGACTTCGAAGCATTGCGTCATGACCTTCTCGAACTCCTCGAAGGGAATGTGCACCAGCCGTCGAGTGCCTAGCACCTTCAGCAGCTGCCCGCCGAGATCCCGCGAGACAGCCTCCACAAGTCTAAGACAACGTTGAATCGGATATTTTGTCGCCTTCACCTTCCGCAAATGCGTGAAAATCAACTGCACCGACGCTCGAATGCGTTCCAGTTCCGTCGCTGACAAGAGGTCATGAATAGGGAAGTCTTTCATCAGTGGATTGTAATCATTCACAGTGGCTAAAGCTTGCTTCAAGCCAGTATCGGTGTCAAATGAGACTGTGGCATGAAAGCGTTTGCCATGCTTCAATATCTCCAGTGTTAGGGCAACCTCCAGGCCTTCTCTTTTCTCCTGGATTCGATGCAGGGCACGTTCTAAATTCAACCAGAAATTGATTTCTTGCAGGGCTGTCCCAGATGAAGGATCTCTATCGAGCTTTGTGACCTTTTGAATGTCTTTAATCCATCGGTTGACGCCATTTTGCAACGCATTAAGAAAATTCGAATCTTCCAACTTATCCCCGAAATCGGCAATTTTCGGCTTGCGGCCTTCATCGGCGCATTGCTTAATCATACTCGCGACGTTCGGATGCGGCGGAAGCGTAACATCGGGAATATCAATATTCTGCTGCAAATGCAACAATCCCATCTCCAACTCTGCAATTGTTTTCTCCACGTTTGGTGCCATCTTGTCACCATCTCTATCTGCTCGCCCCGATTCCTTGACATATGATTTAAAGAATGGTGCAACTGTCTTGCTAATGTACGAGTGCAAATTTTCGTACGGCGAACCCTCGCTGAAATTCATTACACGCACCTGCGAACGAATGCTCTTATCTGCCTCAATAACAGCGCCCCGCTTGATGAAGACAATACTCGACATCTTCGAGTTCGTATAGTGCACTTCATTGCTGATGTAATAAGTAATGGGTTCCTTTTCTTCCTCCCCTTCAGTCTGGTCGTCATCATCTAAGTGGGTAATAAGGCGTTTCATCGATGCTAAGCAATTGATGCAGGAGTAACTTACCTTTGGAAGAGTTGCGCTGAATGAACAAGGTGCTGACTTGCGACTCGCAGACAAACTTCGACAAGCACTCCAAGTTGTTCGTGTCCTCAAGCGCAGCACTCAATGCCGGTGATTCTGAATGGCCGTCATCTTCCGGCAGAAGCACTTGGGCCGCATGGCGCACGTAGTTAATGAAATCCTTAAGCTCGGCTATGACGATGTTCTGTGACTCAGTGCCAGACTCGCTGGCTTCTAGCGAATCACCCATTCTCACTGCAGTCCACTTAGATCCGCATTTGCGTAGCGGATTACAACGCTTCACTGGAATTCACGTTTCGCTAATATGAACAATGGCGAACGCGCAAGCAAGTGCACGCAAGTCTCACCTGGAAGAAGATGCAGAAAATGCAAAGCATGCGAAGCATCTAGGAACGTTTGGATGAATCACCGCAACCAGATGTCACTTTCAGCTGGTTTAACTTGAAACAAATGCCAATCATAGAATAATAATCTAGGTCTATTATCACTCATTAAAACCAAATAACATTTAAGGTACATTGAACATTGGAATTTGTCCATATAAACACAAATTTCACTCGCTCTTGTTTAAATTTTCAAGTAATAGCAGCGTCCTCTGGTTGAGCTACGCCGAACATCAATTTAATTTTAACCTCAATCTCATTATTAGCCGCAACTTTTATGAACGTAACTTCAAAAACGGGTAATAACTTTAATTCACGATAATTAGGTAATTATTCAATTTAGTATAGACATAATGGAAGATTCAGTTTGCCCGCGTTGCAAAACAAGCAAATTCCAAAATCCATCATTGAAAATGATGGTAAATGTTTGTGGTCATGCACTTTGTGAAAGTTGTGTTGACTTGTTGTTCCTAAAAGGTAACGTTATTCAAATTTGATTCAATTCAGACTAATTATACTTCTCAATAATAGGCTCTGGAGCATGCCCTGAATGTCGCATTGCCTTACGTCGCAATAACTTCCGAATTCAGCTGTTTGAAGATCCCAATGTAGAGAAAGAAGTTGATATTCGAAAAAGAGTATTGAGAGATTTCAATAAAAAAGAAGAAGACTTTTCCACGTTATTTGAATACAATGAGTACCTAGAAGATGTTGAGACCATAATTTATAATCTAATGAATGATATTGATGTAATGGAGACAAACAAAAAGATTGAATTATATAAGAAAGAGAACCGTGAGCAAATTATGAAAAACAAGGCAAAACTTGGCAAAGAAGAGTATGAATTGGAGGAGATCATTGAACTTGAAAAGCAACAGGAGGAGTTGAGAAGGAACTATATTAAGTTGGAAGAAG
>JAODFX010110857.1:0-13727 GCA_027580035.1 Dorylogaster longipes | reverse complement strand
AAGAAGTGTCCTCAAAAAAAAAGAAGATTGCACAGAAAGAAGCACTTATTGATGAACTCATGTTTTCAGGTGCAAGTGCTTCAACAATTGTAGAACACTTTGCACAGGGCAAACAGGAGGAAAAAGCCCCACCGGAAGTTGCAGTGCCTGAAAAACTATCGCATTTTTCAACAGGTGTCAAATTCAGCACATCTCTAACTTCAAGCTTCTTACCTGTAAAGATTGATGAGGGACCGCTATTTATTTACAAGCCGATTACATTGATCATGGATGGTCCGCGGCCGCCCACCGTTCAGGAGATCGTCGACGGCGGTTTCGTCAAGCACATTCGGCAAGAAACTGCACCGGAGCGCGCAGGTGGCTTTAAGGCGCATATCGCCTGCCAGCGAGCGTTACAGGACGCGTTTGCTGGTTTGTTCCATGTAAAAAGGTCGCCCACATTAGTTTAGGTTTAAATAAAGATTCTCTATTGCACATGGTTTCCTAAACCACGTTGTTGCCAAGTAAAAGTGTCCATTGTTGCAGTATTTGAATGGGGATGTGAGTGTTTAACTCATCAATGTAATGAATATAGACAAGGCAGGAATTAGCTTTAAGTAAAACTGCGTTTATACTAATTAAAGAACACGAAGTATTATTTATAAAGGAATATAATACATGCAATGTTATCTCGGTGATAATTTCTCCTTATGCTTATTTTATCGGTATCTGTAGACAATTTCTCAATGATTATAGCAGAGTATATAAATTGCGAAATGACTTAAACCGATACGACCCGACAATACGTGACTGAAAAAACAATTTAAAAAGTATCTTCTACTTACCAACTTTAAAATTACAAGCAGGTAATTTGTATTTGGGAATAAAAAAAACGTTAAACTGTCAATTACTAAAATGTTCAAAACTCTTGGTCGTCAATACAAAACAAATGATTATGAAACTGAATGGTATCCTCCATGTGTTTGATGCTCTCATTGAATGCGCTCCATTCGTGAGTTAAGTTCTTCAGATTCAGCCAGTTATTCGGAAACTGAAAGCGCTGTCGCTCCAAGAAGCGCTGACTATAACTGTAAGTAGTGATCTGCCTTTCCCATGTCTTCATTTTCTGTTTCAGAACTGACACGTGAGTGTTAATTTTAATCATATCCCAGTTAGATGAAACCTCAATACTTTGCGATTCCAAATCATTGCGAGAAGTCAATAAATTCGCATGGAATTTAGCCATTTCAGTATTCAGGAAGGTGCCAAATTTAGTCAATAGATCCTTGTGCCAACACTCATACTTCTGTGCAATTTTGTCGCGCACCTTCACAAAGTTAATCTCAACGACTCCAAACTTCATTCTAGTGCCCGACCAGTCGATGGTACTGCGCGCCTTCTTCACATCGCCAAGACATTGCATCCACCTGACCAGATCATCACCCAACTTCCAGAATACGTTATCGGGTCGTAAATCCCAAAGTGGTTGATACAACAACCATTTGCTGACGCAACCTTCCATCTCAGCAATCGTATGTTTAATCGCCTGGTAAGCGTCGACCAATGGCTTTGTGCCGTCGGGTAATTTGGTGAGAAGACTTCTGTAGGTTTCAATGCGAAGTTCTTCGATGACAAGTTTACTCTTGGGAATGTGCAAGCGCTCCTGAGATATGATAATCGCTTGCCACGCGAATAACAGTTGCACGATGCGGCAATGCGTCTCTTCGATGCTCGGGAACAGATACAATTTCTGGTTGGTAAGGCACATTTCGTGTACAAGAAGCTCAATTTTAGGATTACCACCCAATTCGTGCACTTCCTGCCCAAGTGGGTGCATGTCCAGGACATTTCCGATCGTATTAGTGTGCCCAAGAAGTGCGCTTGTCCATGCTTGTATGCCAGCCTGCAAGCGTCTTGCAAGGATCTTTTCCAGCAATTGATCTAGATACGCGACAAAAATATGAAGGTTTGAATATTGCCTCAAAGACATCCCATCAA
This sequence comes from Dorylogaster longipes, assembly GCA_027580035.1. Classification (NCBI taxonomy): domain Eukaryota; kingdom Metazoa; phylum Arthropoda; class Insecta; order Coleoptera; family Staphylinidae; genus Dorylogaster; species Dorylogaster longipes. Next base: position 11,750 of record JAODFX010110857.1, on the reverse strand, counting down.
CAGCATGCTGAATCTTTGCTAATGTCTCAGTAAAAACTTGCGCTGAGTACGGGCAAGTTTGCAAAGACTTCACATAGATTTCCAGCTGGTCAACAATAACAATCAACTCCTCGAAGCGTTCTTGGAAGTTGACAATGTTGTCAGAAAGACGCTGAGAGTAGGGCTCTAGTTCGTAGCTTTCCCAAACGACGTTATTGCCTTCCGCGATTAAATTCTGCGTCTCTTTCTGCATTCCAGTGACTAATAGAAGAAGATGAGTTCTGTCTCCCATCTAGAATTAAATCACTTGTTAATATTAGATACATGACATAAATACTACTATGACTTTTTATAGCTGCAATTCACTTGCCTTTGCTAAAATCATCTCGTAAGCGCGGATACTCTCGATTAAAGAGATCGCGAATGGATATATTATATTCACCGTGTGAGCCATGTTCTTAATGACGAGTGGGACGCGAAACCCAAGCACCTTCATGTTGCGAACCTCCTTCGAGAGCATGATAATCTCCGGCAAGAAGTTCACCTTTAGCTTGAGAACATTGCCACGCTCGCTGCGCATCGCATCAATGGTGAAGATCCGCCCGTCCAGGCCAAGTTTACGAGCCTGCACGTTCTTCGCCCAATCTTTGAAGATGGCTTCCGTGCTCAGCTTGGCACGAAAGCGGTCGGCGTCGGCCTTCAACTTCTGGCCCTCAATGTGTCCCTCGTAATTCTTACCAACGACATCTTCGATGCGACGTAAATATGATGTTAATTTGAAGTCAATTTGTTTTATCCAAATCATCAATCCCACTACGGGCGGTAAATCACGAACTCGGCTAACTACTGCACAGTTGCTAGTCGAAAATTTCGACTGGAATTTTTTATACAGCGCATCTATGTCGTTCTTTATGCACTGAATCAAGTTTGTTTGATACTTGGTGATGGCACTGCGAATGAGTGGGCGTGTAAATAACGGGCTGAAACGCGAGATCACGCAAAACATCTGGTTTGTGTTCTTCGTCCTTGCAAGCTGATCACGAATACCCTCCATGATGACCATCTCCACACGAGTAATGCGCTTCTCGTAGTGCTGTTCCGCCGCTTCCCAAGCTTCCTGGCCGGCTTCGGAGATGTCCAACCAATCGACCTCCTTAACATTTTCGAACGCCATGTTCGCTTCTTCGAGAGAAGACTTAATTTGTTTTAAGATGGACACGTCCAGAATGAATGGATGTAGAACGTGACGGGTATCGATGAACAGCTGCTTTTGATTTCTTCGGATCTTGCGAATCCGTCTCATTCGAGTTTGCAACTTCTCAAGCTGTGAGGACGAACACCAGGACTTTTTCCATTCGTATCTCCTCTTACCTATTGGACGTAGAAACCTTTGCAGTTTGTCGAACTCGTCCTCCCAGGTGGAGAAAACCTCAAAGCACTTATTCATGACTTTTTCAAAAGCGAAAAAAGGAAGGCAAGTTAGATTTATAGACCTGAGTACCTTTAGCAATTGATTTCTAATATCCCTTGATACAGTATCCACTAATGCAGCACAACGCTGCTTCCAATAATCCGTTGTATGAACTCTCCTCAAATGCGAGAAAATCAATTCAACCGATACTTGAATGCATTCCAATGTTTTCGCCGAGAGAAGCTCATGTATTGGGAAGTCTTTCATCAGAAAATTGTAATCATTCGCAGTCGTTAAAGCCTGCCTCAAGCCAGTATCCGTATTAAAAGAAGCAAAGGCATGAAAACGTTTGCAATGCTTTAGAATTTCTAATGTTAAAATAACTTCAAATGCATTGGTGTTGTCGTGGACCTGGTGCAGGACCCGCCTGTAGTTCAACCAGAAGATGATCTCTTGCAGGACTGTACCAGACGACGGATCTCTATCGAATTTGGTAACTTTTTGAATATCAGCAATCCACTTGAACACACAATTTTCAAGGGCGTTTATAAAATGTGTATCATTCAATGCATCGCCAAAATCTTCAACATTCAGCTTGAGACCTTTATCAGCATATTGTTGGATCATAGTCGCAATAATTGGATGCGGAAGGAGCGTAACATTTGGTATGTTAACATGCTCTTGAAAATGCAATAATCCCACTTCCAACTGTGCAATTATTTTCTCAACATGCACTACCTTCATCTCATCTACTTCATTGAAATTCTGCGGCTTCAAGTGTAACTTTAACGGTGCTTGGCTAATGTATGAATACAAATATTCAAACGGTGATGCTCCGTTGAAGTTTGTAACGTACACTTGCGATCGAATGTCCTTGTCCTCCTCGATAACAGCACCGTGTTTGATGATAATAACAGTCGCTGTTTTCACGTTGGAATAGTGCAAGGCATTGCTGATGCGGTACGTAACCGATTCGTTCTCTTCATCACTTTCCAATCGATTATCGGCATCTTCATCATCTAAATTGAATAACATGCGAAATCAACAATTAATGTATAAAATACAGCATGTACCTTTGGACGAATGGCGACGAATAATAAGTGTACGGACGTACGGCTTGCTGATAAACTGCGAAAGAAATGATAGATTATTCGGGTCTTCAAGGGCCGTTACCAATGCCGATAATTCCGAATCATTGTTGTCTTCCAACAACAACACGCGGCTGACGTTCTGCACATAAATGGTAAAATCTTTTAACGCGACAACGGCTATGTTGCACGCATGTATGCTGGCCATGCTCTTGGGACCCAACTAGATACAAATTTACAAGAATTATAATACTCCACACCGCAAACACGACAGGCAGGAAGTAATCTTTCCGAACATCTATTTCTTAAGAACTGCAATTCGCTACAAAATACTGCACTGATTTTTTGTTGGGTGTGTCAATTTCAAACTTGTTTCTTTAGTGCGTGATCACAGTTTACGTAGTTGTTGACTCACATTCATTGCGATTTATCAACGCAGATGTGTTCACAAAATTTTCAAGCTGGCCATTAAAGTGTAAGTCGCGCATGCGCACTCTTCACTTTACGAATATCTATCGCGGAATTAAAATGGCCAATGAAATCAAAAAACTTTGTGTAGAATAAAGATAAAAGTGTGCTCTGCAACACGAGATGAAACTGCAAGTGTTATAACCGTCACCGCGTTTGTTATTCTCACCTACGAGAACCATGAAATAATAAATGTTTAGTTATAAATTTATTACGTTGGTAATGAACGCTCTGTCAACATCAGACAGGTAGTAAACTCAAATGCAACTTCAGCAAACTATGCTAGAACGAGTGAGTTCCAACGCCGTTTGTCTCCTGTCTGAAAAGGTTCCCCATATTGGTAAGAAGAAAACAGTCATTGTTTATTATCATTAAACGTTCGTTATGGCTTATATTGATTACCAATCGCTCTATGTGGTCAAATGCATAAGTAAAACTTTCCAAGTTTGTTGTACTTAGGTCACAAAATTTTGATGTGTCTTTGTAACAAGTGGATATAACCACTAAAGATTAATTGCAGGTACTAATTTTAAAAAGTTGACAGCTTAGTTTTAAATAAAACAGACTTTATAATAATAAACGAAAACAAAATATGCAGTATTGTACATGTAACAATTATAATGTTGTACTCTTAGTTTCATATCATCATCATATCATCATTCATTTGTAGTGAAGATTTCATCGAGGGCGAATGATAAACGATAGAGGCAATATACATCGCGGCTGCCCTATAATACAGCCGCTCATTATACAAATTGATGCAACAAACTAAACTTGAATAGTTTACAATACCTACAAACTGATTGCATTCAAATCAACAAATATTCTCGACCGTATAATCGCTGAAAAGGCCACTTAAAAAGCAGATGGGAGTTTACAAATTGCACTAGTTGCGTTCAAAAATCAAACAACTCTAATTAACAACGTTCCAACGTAGAATAACCTAACTGCGCGACTTGATGCACATCACTGGCGTGTGTAATAGTTTGATTCACAATCATCCTCAACATCAATTAGAAAAACGGTAAACATGGACCTTGTAATTATCTTACTTATCTTATTATATATGTGTGTTTCCAGTTTAAACAGTTTCGCTAAAATATTATTCTATTACATGTTCATCATCATTTATACTCGTTTCATATATCGCCGCATTAATTATACCAACTATATCACATATAAGTTTTTAATAATATATTTTCGTTTCTTACGCTTCCTACACTTAGTTGCTTAGTAGATAGAGACTCCAAGAGCAGAGTTGCTTTTTAATATTATTTAGTGACTTCAGTTATTGGGATATTTGTAACGACGAACTGGTCGGGCCTCATTGTTAAAATCAATGCGTGCTTGCGTCCCATTGTGTTTTGTATTACGCGCGATTCAGTCTTGGGCCGATCGATGCGATCGCCAGATATTGAGAATTGATTTTAACGATGTTGTACGCTACTGAATGTACTAACTACCTGTCGTCTCCGTGCCTTGATAGTCCGCCGGCTTGCCGTCGTTCAGTTGCGTTAACTTGCTCAGATCATTGTCGAAGATTCTTCTCGCCAACGCCTGCAAACAACGGTTAGATACGGCAGTCAACGGAATGCAAGAGTACCTTTAAGCTATCCAGACATTGCTCGCCGTCGGTCGTATTGATCTCCGTGAGCAAACTATTGGAACGCTCGAGTTCGGCGTACAGCCCAAAAGGGATCTTCGACAGACACTCCAACTTTAGAATATGCATCTTCGAGCGAAGATGCTTGGCCAAGTGGCCGTGAATGCGAAACGCGATGCTGCAATCGATGCACTTGAACGGCCGCGGCTCCTGGGACGAAAGCGCCGGCGACGAGGAGAGCTGTAAGCAGTGGAGAGATAAGTTTGAGCATGCAACAATGGCTTGAACCTACTTTATTGTGATGGCCCGCACTGCGCTCGTGTTTTTGCAGGTGACCTTTTGTGCGGAAGCTCACGGAGCAGGAGTCGCACCGGTACGGACGCTCCAGATAGTGGATGTTCATGTGCAGGCGCAACTGCGACGGCTTGTTGAAGGTCTTGCTGCAGATCATGCAGATCTTGTTCTCCTCCGGCTTGACGATCATGTCGCTCTTCGCGACGATGCTCGTCGGCACGCCGAACACCTGCTCCTCAGTCTTAAAGTTTTCATTTTTGGCCGCCAGTCTGAGTAACTCCGTGGCGACGTTCTTCGCCACCGAGTTCTTCTCGAGCTTCTCTTGCTTCGTCGCGATATCGGCGAGCGTTTCCATGGCACTGTTATCGTATTCACGTTCGCGCACACGTTTCACAAAGCCGTCTGAAAGAATAGAAGACGTGTAGGCAAATGTGTCTGCAGACGGACATCTTCCGATGCCTCTGCCAAATCACGACCGCATCAGTTTTATCACAGCTAGGTACGTCCGTTAACTTCCGTTAACTTTATTCCGTTACATTACACGCACCTTATCGAGCTTTTGTTGTTCTTTTTGTAACAAAAACAAAAGCTTAAATTACGCGTTACCCTCATATGAGCGACTAATGTAACGGACTAAAGTTAACGTAAGTTAACGAAAGTGCGAACACGCGTGTTTCTTGCTGGTAATTATTCCTGTGGCTGATGTACATTCAAGTAATAATGAAAAGTACAACAGAAATAAATAGCTGCAGCAGTTACGGTCTCAATATCAATTTTAACCTCAAACCTCAACACTGACTGACATCTGCAGATGCATCTGCCGTCGGCTGCAAAAGCATCTGCATCTGCCGGATTAACATTAGATGTAACTTACTTGGCACGACATTATTCACGTGGAGGATACCGTTGGGCCGTACCTCCTCCTCGTGTATTCGATTCGAAACCATGTGCTGGTAGGACGCGGCCTTGTCTTCGTGAAACGACTGCGGGAAGGAAAGGTCCATCGCCTCCGCCTCGTCGCCGACACCGAAATGCATCGCGTCTGACTGCGGCGGAGGCGGCAGCGATTGATAGACGATCATTTTTCGCTTCTCCTTCGCCGACGGTTGAAAGGCGACCGCCTGCTCAGTGTGCTGATGGCGTTCCGGTACGGGCGGCGACATTTGCTTATGCACTCTGTGCGTATTCTCCTTGGGCCTATCGAAGATGATTTGTGGTGGTGGTGGCGGCGGCGGAGGCGGCGGTGGCGCAGGTGCCTTTGGCTGCGGATTATACCGTTTGATCACGCTAAAATGAATGATATTGTGCTCGGAGGTGTGCTCAGAGGTGGCACCCGGCGCCACTCCATCGCTGGACGTCGACGTCGTCGACGATGACGGAGGAAGAGGAGGCGGCGGTGGCGGCTCCTCGTTGGCAGTGGTCGGCATTGTGGTGTAGGGATATGTAAGTGGACGCAACTCGCCCACGTGGTGCACCAGCGCATCGCTGCCTTCGACGGCAGTGGCAACGCTGGCGGATGAACCAGCCAACTTGATAGCGCTTAGTGAGATGTTCTGGTCGAGAATCTTGTTCTTCACGTAGTTCGTCTTGAAGACATGCACCAGCTGCTCGGCGTTGATGAAGCTGCGGCTGACCGTGTCCATCGCCGACGACGGACTGGGCAGCTCCTTCGCCGTTGCGGTCACCTTCTGCGAGAGCGAGAGCAAGCCGTAGGCGGCTTCGTGCTCCTGATTCCTCGTCGACGCCTCGTCTACAACAGCACGCCAGAAATTACGAACTGCGTCGAGTGCACACGCTAGACACACACACACATTTAATGCTAGCGGCTAGAAAGCTGAAGCGGAAGAAGCAAACGATAATGTAGTGAGAATGCACCAATCATAAAACAATACGTCCGCGACGAAAGAAGGAGAAGAGAGGTATGTTGGGCTGGTGGTCCTTACCGCTGCTATCCTCCATCCCGCTGCTATCATCATCGTCCGCATCGGAGTCAGACCGCAAGAAATCGCTGAGTGCCCGAGCCGACGGGCTCGCGTCAGTGTGGTTTTGCATGTGCGCTTTGCTCTTCGTGTGTTTAGTGAGATTGCCCTTAGTTTTGAAACTGTAATTGCACTGTCGGCACGTATACGGGCGCTCGTTCGTGTGCGTGCGAATGTGCTTTCGGAGCAACGACGGCTTTCGGCAGCGAATTCCACACTGATCGCAAACAAAGCGACCTCGGCCTATAACAAGACGACTGGGTTAAGTTCACTCGCATCGCCAGCTTTCACTCGCGCTCCGCCGCGATCATTAATGGCGAACGCGCCGGGATGGCGATATGACTTGCAAATTGAAAGTCGCGTTACGCACGCTCCGACTCCCCAAACAATTGAGATCGTCACGACACGACGGCGACGCGCACGACGCTACCAGTCGACTGTTTACCGAATAATTAATGTACCTTCGAGCCTCATCTACATGCGTCGGGTATTTATAACGGTGACATTGCAATCCTCATAAATTCTATCGCACGGCGGGTCGTGCTCGCGTGCAACGCAGCGCATTATGTTTTTGATTGGTGCAAGGCGCATTTGAGTAAATGACTGCTAACGCGACGAGCGCATCAGCTTCGAGAGGCGTGAAGGATGGACGTTAGTGGTTAGTAGCTGTGTACGGAAAGTGCAGGTGCAGTTACTTAATGACTCCATTTGCACGACGACGACTGACTCACCTCGCCCTCGAACATAGGTATACTCCTCGTGAGATTCATATCCGCCCAAAATTGGCTTGCCCATCGCGTTCGCCGCATCCTCCTTCCGATTAGTCACGTCGCCAGGAATAAACTGCAAGACAGTGTCGTCAGAAATGCGGAGAATGCAACAGACGGACATTGAATGTTGCTGTTGCTTACCTTGTATCTGGAATGAACCATATTGTCCGCGGTGTACTTGCCAGCAATCGAGAAACTCGCGTCGCGCTGCCTGCTGTCGTACTCCAGCAGGTACCATTTGTCGCCCTTGTTGTCTTGCTGTCTCCATTCCGAGTACATGCTCAGCTTGCGAAAGTGTGGAACGTAGAACGGCTGCGTTTTGTTGAGCGTGCAGTACACCGGCCGCGTCGAGCTCTTCAGCCCGAGGTTGCTGTAGTAGTGGCCGTTCATGAGCTGCTCGTGGTACTTCTTGTCGCCGCGCGGCGTGTCTGGACTGATGAGGATCTGGTTGAACATCGTCGGCGTCAGGCCGTGGTGGTGCTTCAGCGAAACGGACGACGGCTTCAGCGCGAGGCTATTTGGTCGTGCGAATTTGCGCGACACTTCGCTGACGACGGCGGGTGGTGGCAGAGGTTCGAGTGTCTCCGGAGGCGGACTAGCTAATGTCACCAGCACATCGTCGCCGTCTCGCTGGCGTGAAGCATCGCTCTCAGTGGCATCACCCGTTGGAGTGGTGATCTGGATGAGTGGCTTGGGCGGTTTGAGCGTCTCGGCGATGATGGGACCCGGCATGCCAGGCACGTAGCGCACCACCTTCCCGTTCACAAGCAGATTCATGGGGTCGGAGGAGTCGCCCACGGCGATCACCTTCGACGTGAGCTTGCTCTGGCCGATTGCGAGTAGCGAGGGCTGCGTCGCAGTCGGCGTGGTGCAGGCCGGTATCGCCAGATTGAGCTGCTTCAAGCTGGGCGCCAGCAGCTTGGCTGCGTTCTGGCTGAAGTCCATGATGTTGGCGTAATCGCCGTTGCAGTCGACTTTCTCGCTCGCCTTGGTGATCACCGAGCTGCTGGGCTGCTTGTCCTGCAGCGCGTGCACCACGATCGCGCCCGACTGCAGAGTGTTGCGAATGACGCGATTCTCGCTCACCTTCGGCGCAACGTGATAGTCGGCCTTGCCCTCCGCGCGCTCCGCACTCGGTGGGTACGCGAGCGCACTATCGGCTTGGTGCGTCGGCTGCGTGACCTTCACCTCGCCGCCGAACAGCTTCACGGAGGGCTTCCGCGCCTTCTCGCCGTAGAAATCGAACGCCGGCTGGTGGTAGCTCACACTATCGCGTCCAATGTCCTTGATGCTGCCCTGCATAGCGCCATCGTCGCACGAGAACGACTTGCTCTTGTCGGCCTCGACCAGCCGCGTCTTGCCCAAGAACGGGCCCGGCGATTTCAGCGAGAACACCGACTCGATCTGCGGGATGTGGTCGAAGGCGTTCTTGTTCTGCGTGAGGATCGACGCCACATTGACGCTGCTGCTGCGCCTGTAGCGCGGACTGCCGCGCCCCTTACACATCTTCATCCGGTGCAGCTCGAGCTCGGTGAACGTGCGAAAGATCATCTTGCAGTGCTGGCACTGCAGATTCGTGTCGGCGGTGAGGTTCTTTAGAAGCAGCTCTTTGATGAGGCTCTTCTTCGCCGGCTCGCTGGCGACCTCGCTCAGGCAACGCTTGCGACTCTTGCTGGTGAGATTCAGCGGTTGATCGTCACCGCCATTGCTCTTGCAAGCGGCGTCGAAGGAAGCATCCAACGGGTTGTTGTACGCTTGCATCGGTGCATGATCATCGGTAGCTGCAGTGACGGGTCGCAGGATCTGTTCGCAGGCGTTGAAGATCTTATTCACGGTATAGTAGAGCGTCGCCGGCGGCTCGGCGTGCTTCTCATTGCTAATCGCCATGCTGTTCTCTTCGTTCTCGTTCTCGTAGTACGACTTTGTGTGGAAGCGTGGCTTGTACGGCTTTAATTTAGGTGCTGGTTCCTCTCGATTGCCAATTGGAGGATCGGAAGTAGTGTTGATCGGCCTCTCGGAATGACAAGGCGGTGGCGTGGTTGCATTCGACTCACCTTCCGAGCCGGCACCACCGCCTGCGCGATTCCCTAGGACGCGATTGACGTGCGTACGCGACCTGCAGTGCTTGTAGAGGTTGCTGCGTGTCTTGAAGCTAAAATTGCAGCTCTGGCATGGATACGGCCGCTCATTCGTATGCGCTCTGATATGCTTCTGCAGCACGCTCGGCTTGCTGCACGCGAGACTGCAGAAAGGGCAGACGTACTTGCCATTGCCGTTTGCTGCTGCTACTGCAGCTGCAACCGTCGCCGAGGTGGACGCGCCGGGCGCGTCGTAAACACGCGCCGCCTCCTCGATCAGCAGCCGGCTGGAAGACGACAGAAGATGGTGGTGATGGTGGTGGTGATTGGCGTGGAACAGTTGGTGGTCCGGTTCCTTCGGGCTGCGCCTGATCTTGGCGCCGTGTGATATGTCCTCGTCGGATTGTTCGCTGCTGGTCGTCGAGTCCACCACCTTGCGGAGGACGAGCGTCGCCGCGGTGGCACCGTCCGGCGGCTGCTTCTCGCGCAGCCGCACCAGGTCGAGACTGTAGCCCTTGCCCCGGCGCGAACCGAAGCTGGTGGGATATGTAATGGAAGACTTCAACGCGGTGATATCGCTATTTGTACTACGGTACGAGTGGTGCTCGTCGTCGTCAGTGGCGCTGGCGACGGCGACGATGGCGTCATTGTCGCCTCCGCCGGTCGGCATCTGCGGGGTTGGCACATGGCACACCGTCTCGATGGGCGGCGCATCGATGAGGCTCGTCTGCTTCTTGAACTTCTTGTGCAAGTACTTGTTCACGCCGCCGCTCTCCTCCATCGCGCTCGGTGCCTTCGTCGTCGTCGTCGTCGTCTTCGTCGACGACATAAGCGGCGATCTGGAAGCGAAAGTAGACGCGTGTGTGAGCGCGGCGTTCAAGTGTCATTGATAACTCGAACGCATCGATTCAGCGGAACGCACGGCGTGTGAATGACGCTCGGCGCTCGGAAATGGGGGGCAGGAGGCAGAGAGGACGGCAATGTTTAACGCAACGAGTAGCAAATTCGTCGCCAGCGAGCGCCCGATCACAAAGCTAAAAGCTGCCTTCGCGCAGCGACGTTGCGCACATATGACTCATGTGTGAACGTATGATTGATAAATGCTGATGCAGCCCACGCTATCTCGAATTCGTAGTGCGAACGCTGCGTTTGCTGCAAATCCAATCGCACTTTTCTGAACTAACTGAACGTACTTTTAACGAAATCAATGACAACGCATGCGTTGCAAGAGTGAAAGAGTGTAACAAGAAAACAAAAGACGCACGCAAACATGGCTACCATTCTGTTATATGTAAATTATAATGTAGTTCTAGTTCGAACTGACAAATAGTTGTTGTTATTGCAATATTATTGAGAGGTATTAAATTTGAAATAATTTCGCAAATAAGGAATTCCTAAACCATTGCGTATTACCAAAAGATAACGTGTGGTGAGCAATGTCTAACTTAGACTGGGATTACTTGTAGTAGAAGGCAACTAATTCCTGTCACTTTTCAATGATTTAAACAAAAGCTGCACACGTTTGTTTATATACAAAAATACTTGACAGTTGAAAGAAAGTTATTAGACTCATAATTTTATTCGATGTCAAGCTGTTTGGATAATTTTTGCTCACTTTGTAGGCAAAACCACAATGGATGTTTATTATTCTAACTCCATAAGTGAAGTAATCGCACGCAACAAATCGCTCGATGCAGATCGAGTTTATCTTGAAAACTGCAACTGGGGAGAACGACGATGTAACAAACAAAGGTTGCTATTGCATAGTGTGTATTTGTTTTTGGGCCTACCTTGATCGCAACTTCACAACAGTTGTGAATTTAATAGTAAATATTCTCGCTATACAAGCACGCAAAGTTAAGACATATTAGTAGTCCTCCTTTCAACTCGGTAGCTCCAGGTAGTTCCGAGTTGATCCGGATAAATTAGGCGTTTTTTTCAAAAACCTGTTAATTACACTTTAACTCAATTTGTGCGTACCCCGACATTTTCAGTGCAGTTGGTTCATAGAATTGGTATAGTTCACTTAAGGTTGTTCTAATGAAATCACACTAGACATAAGAAATGCTATAAAAACGTA
>JAODFX010109747.1:0-17648 GCA_027580035.1 Dorylogaster longipes | reverse complement strand
TGGAAGCAGAAAAATGTGCGATAGACGAGTGATCATCAAGTGCTGCTCTTGCTGCTTGCGAGCTCCGAAAGGGTAATAAAAGTCGGCTACGAGCGAATAGTAATGCGTGATAGCGATAAGCGCTTATCGGCGGGTCTGGAGCGCGTTATTAATAACTTTTCGGTCATTGGTCATCAGCCATCTTCGTTGCGCGCACGATAGCGACTCGCGGGCGGTATTCAATTTCGTGCTGCAATCGCCCCGAACGAGAAAAATACCCCAACGAAATGAGCTGCGCTTATTAATTAACACTTCGTTGTAATATGCTCGATGCCGATTGTCGATCATTGCGATCATGTTGTGAATTGGGTTGCATACAAACCACCACACACGCCGATAGAGTATTGTAAACAAATGCAGCTTTACGTAGTGTTTAGATCGGGTTAGGTATGTTTTTCACACTGCATTAAAAAGCCAGTCAGAATAGTTTAGGCAGAGTGTTCTACATTCGTTGCGATAAAAAAATCAAAACAAGTTTGACGGACGATACAGTTACAAAACATTAATAATTTAAATAAGTTGTGAGTTTGGATTTTAAAATTTCACTTGTACTGTTACTATGACGTGTATTCATTGCTTACTGCATTAGCCAGTCGTTATGTTCAAGCATTTCCGTGCACTTGCTACCCTTTAATGTGTTTATTCAACACTTGACTGACTCCTTCGTTAGAAAGAACGCAGGTATAACTGACCACCCTTTCCGTTGAATTGTCTCGAACCGTTCTCGGAATCTTCAAGCGTGAAATTAGTTCCTTCCCTTTGAGATGAGTTCAAGTTCTGCTAATTTAACGGACATTCGGTGGAAATAAACTTCGTCTAACTATTAGTAACAGACGTTTGAAACAAAAGCTGTTTGAAACAAAAGCAGTCTGCTTTTCAACACTTTGCGGATCTCCGAGTAGATAAGTTAACCTTGCTTTTTTCAGCAATCTGTTAGCAACATTTTAACTCAACTTTTTCATCCCCTTTCAAGCACCATAACACTTTTAGCATAATAAATTGAAAAGCGACATTGGCTTCGTAGAAAGTGTGTTGTTTAGTTGAAAGTAGTAGTAGTAGTTGAAAGGAGGACTGCGAAATGCTGAGTTAGTAACACTAGTTATTAACAAAATGTTCTTAACTTGACAAATTATTAACCCCTTTGTTACTAAATTCGATGTAAACGCGGCTTAAGACTATATCCGGAATAAAAATGTGATTTACACCGTAAAACAACTGGAAAACAACGGCCAGTGTTTACATCAAGCCCATGAAGTTAATACATGTGGGAAAGTAAGTCAAGCGAATCATCATGAATATTTATACAACATTCATGGCATACTACAACGTTGTCGCACCCTAGCGAACCTCGAGTTGTTCGCTATCGCTGAAACGAACACGGCAGCATTTCTGTCCGGAATACGTAATGGGTTCAATGGCAACCTGCAGCAAAAGGTTGTGCGAAGCGCAGTGCAAGAAGCGAGGGCCTGCATCGAGACAAATTACAATGCACATGGTGCTTTTAATTGGACGAAGTGCACATGTTGGTCGGCGTATTGCGGCTCAACGCGTTGGAAATTCCCTTGCTAGACTCGCTAGACAACGGCACGTGCGGAATGCGAGCAATGCACAAACGGACGCCAAACTTTCCCACTCCCTACGTTCGGGCCTCACCTGCGAGCGACACTTGTTGACGCACACGTCGGCAATGTGCGCATCCTGCAGCGAGGACGAGGACGAGGACGAGCGCGAATGGACCGCCACCGTCGTCATCATCATCATCATCAGCTTCAGCGCGACGAGGGCAAGCCGTTGCATTATGAGTGCGCGCACCGAGCGTTATAAACTGCACATTATCCACGCGCGCCGAGGCGCGATTCACTTTTCGGCGACGACTTCTTCCGCGTGTCGCGTGTCACGTGGCGTCGCGAGGGGTCGGAAAATGCGCGCACGCGCAAGCGACTTAAGCAGCGGGAGGCGCGTCCAATCGATGGCACCGCGTGCGACCGCACTGAGCGCCTCGCGCTTGCTGCGCTTTGCGACGTCGAACGCCCCTTCCACCCACCGCACTTTACTGAGCTAATGATTGCTTCCGTCGCGACGCAAACGATGAAAACGTCACTGATCGCGGCCACCACCCTCATTGTTACCCTTCAATTTCCTCCTTACACAGTGCGCATACATAATTATCAACTTAACCACTAATGAGCTAGCTTAACAGGTTATTTAAGCAATTGTTTCGGTTGTCAACAAGTGGTAACAATTGAGAGTCGATGATAAACAGTCGACATTTCATGCTTTCGTAGTTAAATAAACTTTATTACATATGTAACATTGGCGATGTTAAAATACTTCGTTACGACTATACGAGAATCTATACAAATCAGTGCTGGACGTTAAGTCAAGGTCTGCCACGTCGAAATTGGGCAAACTACGATCCAAACGCGCTGCGGCTCATAAAACCGGCGAGGTTAACTCCTCGAGGATAGCGTCGGTGTCGATCGTCGATGCGTCCATCTTGGTATTACCCACGACACTGTTGACCATCGCGTTGAAGAAGGCCACGTGGTTGGGTTTCTCCGTATAGCGTTCGTACTGCTCAAGCGAGTCGTGGAGTTTGAGCAGCAGGCTGCCGTAGTTCGCCTTGACGACATCGAGAATTTGCTCCTCGGACGGCGTCGAAAGATGCTGCGACGCCAGCCACTCCTTGATCTTCGGCTCGAAGTGCTTGCTGATCGCGCGGATGTTGATCAGACTGTTGTTTAGCTTCTGCGCGTTCTCCTTGAACTCGCTGTCCATCGTCTCGTATCGCAGGCCTGCGAAAACGCAATCCATGAGCTAAACAGTGTTAGAGCAGAAGGAGAGAACGTACACATTGCGTCTAGATTCGTGAAGATATCCGAGTTACGGATCAATTCGTAGTAGAGCTCGTCGTAGCTGCCCGGCGTCGGTAGGAAGGTGTCACCGTAGGTGATGAAGAAGTTGAGGATGTTGACGATGCGTAAGCATAGCTCAAAGATGTTCATCTTCTTCGTCAACGTGCTCTCGTTCTGGATGAGGTATTTGATGAGCGAGGTGAGGCTCTCCCACAGGTCTATCCACTTGTAGTTGATGCGTACTCGACATCGCTTCTGGTAGACCAGAAGCCGATGAATTACCCCGATCGCCAGCATGTATAGCTCTAGAGGTAGCTTCTTCATCTTGTGCGAGACGATGAATTCGACAAGCAAATCTGCATGCATACGGTCGCCATGTTTTTCATATTCGTATCGTTACATAAATATTGCATACCTAATAAAATGGCGACAAGTGGCTGCGGTGAAATTGCCTTCGGGTTCGGCTTTTGATGCCTCATCGGCATCCTGTGCAGTTGCACTTTGAAGGTTAAACTCACGTCATGCATCAACGAATTCGCATATTGATCCTCCGCAATGCAGCTCAGGATGATAAAGCAGAGCTTCACCGTATTCGTACCCGAATCTGTTTTCGTATCTTGCATTACAATCGAGCTGCAAACGGCAAAAGCTGATCGATCATGCAGCAATCCATTATAGACATTCTTTTATTAAACCGTAGTTATAAAATGAGCCGCAAATGATTCATTTATCTAGGTTAAATGGATCACTTGTACCTCAAATTAAAGCATGTGCAATGACTTTATGTAAACTACCCACCAATATTGGAAGAACGTGACCAATAAATTCGAAGGCTGCGCATTGACGTCAATAACAGGCATGTTGGACAAATCGGGCGTCGGTCCCAGATTCAAAGTATTGCTCGGCGATGGCGGAGAACTCGTGTCAGTCTGCATTTGCGCTCGAGTGGTGATGAAATTCCGATTCAAATGAATCGCCTCGTACAACGCCAACAGCAACGCATTATTGGCCTTAATCCGCTGATTCCGCATGCCTTCCTCCTCCGATATGAACATGCTGCCCACTCGAGTTGTGAATGTGGAAAGAGTGGACAGCCAGGAAGAATTTTGTGTCTCTGCCTGCTGGTTGACAAACTGTTTACAGAACTCAGTCAGCGATGCAGTTATCACTTGCCCATAGCCATTTAAAGCTAGTTCATCATCAATGATTGACAGTTTGACAATGTAGGGATTTGACGATTCATGCTTGCGATAGTTAACTAACATAGTCAGCAGGAGTACAACATCATGGCCATGTGCCTGTCTGGTTGCTGCTTCACATAGCAACTGAATGAGACTCTCAAAAAGTGGTGCCATCATGATGTACTCAATCAATGTGTTCTGACTCACATTCTCTGTACCTGTCACAAATATGAGAAGTAGTTTTAAGCAAAGTGCTTTTAGGCTTCGTGGATATTCACCTGCAAAATGAAAATTACCTCAACCTGCATATAGAAAAATTCCCATCCACATCACATACCAATCAGAAAGAACTGGCAATGGTTAAGCATTTGCTGCATAGTTTCTTCAGCATTTTGCACTCCCATTAGGTAGCTAATCACATCACACCCAGGTTCACTGCCAGTCTTTTTATAAATCGAATGCACCAGGACACATAATGTCTGCATTGCAATGACAATGCAAATGTGCTTTTCATGCTTGAGTGTTTCAATGCAGTGAGCAAATAAAGCATTGATGTTGTCTTTTGCAATTATCAGCTGCTCTGGAGTTAAGCGTAGCAGTTCTGTCTCCAAATGCAATAGCTTCGGTTTAATGAGAAACAGCTCATCCCAAAAGGTTGGACTATTCTTCCCTACCTCTTCCCCTTTGAGCAGCGACTCGTATATTTGTACGACCTTACCTTTTAGTTGCTTTTTCGACCAGGAACCACTTCTTTTCCTGGTATTCATTGTTAAAGGTTATAATCTTAACCAATCCTGAAAGAAAGAGCTCTCTAAGTTTATTCCGTCTAACATATTACGGCTCATATTGCACAGTGCACGTCATTTTTACTCTAGAATAAATTGATATCAATATAGTTACGCATTACGTACGTGATTTTGTAGAAAAGTAAGAAATTCCCAAAGTGTTTACATTCGCGATTGCTCAGGTTAGTAAATATATGAGTTGGCTTAAGGATCATATGCTTCCCAATTAAAAATAAGTTTAAGTTGTATTATCGTTTAACCAGACTTACACTAAAATAACGAATTGTCAATTTTATTATGACAACTTTACTGTTAAACCGACGAGCTTTAACAGCAGGTGTAACTCATGAATTTTAATAAAAGTCAATTTCTCAGAGAATACCTCCACAAATTTATTGTTTTTCGTATGTTTGTTGTGTACGTTGTGTACCTTGTAAATATGCTTTCATTTTCTTATTCTGATAATGTCACAGGCAAAATATGAACTAGATATATTGAACAAAAGGTTTTGTTAGTGAATAAAACCCTGTCGTAATTAATATTTCCCGTAAGACGGTCGTCCTCCTCGCCGAGGTCCACATTTCGTTGATTGCACAGCTCCCTCGACCGAATTCATCCAAACTCGAAAGTTAACCTCGTCGTAGTTCAGGGTGCTATACAAAAACAGCGGCATGTTGTTCGTGAGCAAGATAACGTCGTCCTTGTAGACTTTAACATCGCACGGATAGATCATCATCTGGTCGTGCTTTTGCACGATATCAAAGTTCTCCCTGGCGAACGGTTTGTTCGTATTCCAGCAGCCGAGGGCGTTTTGGTTGACGAGGCTCAGGAAGAGCACACCGGATGGTTTGTGCAAGTCGGATGCTGAGGTCTGTG
Organism: Dorylogaster longipes; assembly: GCA_027580035.1. NCBI lineage: Eukaryota > Metazoa > Arthropoda > Insecta > Coleoptera > Staphylinidae > Dorylogaster > Dorylogaster longipes. The sequence continues at coordinate 11,912 of JAODFX010109747.1, read as the reverse complement.
CCAATGGGCCACGATCGCCCATATTCTGTAAATGAAATGTCGATAGGAATGTGTTGAGGGTAGTAACCTAGTGTTGCCCAAAATCGCATTTGGTCTTGCAGTCTTGCAGACCAAGACCAAGACTGAGAGCGCAAGACCAGAAGCAGGTGCTAGGAGCTATTTGAGCAACATTAGACAACTACAATATACCTGAAAGTCGTCGCCATGGTAGGATCGAGTCGCCAGCGTGGAGTTGCGCAAGATGGCCGTCGAGACCTTGTAGAGGTTAACGCCGGCCATCGAGTGGAAGAAGACGTCACGGAATCCGTCCGGCTTGATGCCCGAGATGGCGACGCTGAAGACGCCGTCGTTCCACTGGAATTGCTGGCCGCCGATGTTGAACTCGCCGGCGTTCGGCTCCAGATAGAAGAAGTTGTGGTTCACACGCCAGGAGTCGTCCGCCTTCAAGCTGTAGACGACGAGGCCGTAGCCGGCGAGGTCCGGCATGTAGGCGAAGGCGTCATCGCAGGTGTTCGCCGTCACATCAACAGCGATCATTGCCAGAACCGTCGCGGGTCGAAGATCCGAATCCTTGAGCTGGTAGCGTTTGATCATCGTGTCGGTTTTCAGGTCAAAGATTACAATCGAATGTGGCTGAACATTCGTAAGATTTCCTATAGATCATACATAACATAGTTATCTCCTTATACTACTAACAATATCTTGTCAATATCTTAATCATGTAATATAACCACCAACGGTTAACCATAATTATTCGATGTTTTTTTCAAGGTATGCAACCAAGAAGACATTCTGTAGATTCTATATTCGAGAATAATAAAGAATGTTTTAAATCAAGTAATATAATAAAACATCAGGGAATGCAATGCATACAGCATAACTATCTCTTTAGAACATTATAAATGATGTTGCTATTTTGTTCCTGACCTGAATTCACTTTTCGACCTATAGCTTGAAGACGGTAAGAGATAAGCTATCAATTCATGAGACATTCATATTCTACTTTTCGATGTTCTATCTGAATCTGTACTTCAAATAGCAAAATTTGAAACATTTTTGAAAATATGGCCGTATGCACCTTTCAGAGTATGTTGATCAATAATTTTCTTTAACTAATAAATAGTGAATTGATATTCCTTAAAATGATCAATATAAAAAAAATAGGTTTGGTAATAGTTTGTCTGAACAGTGAAACTAAACAACACATATTCACCTAAAGTACCTCATCGATAATATTATCTAAGTTGTTTGATAACCCTGCAGAAGTTTACTGACCTAGAGTTTCGATGATTCCAGTATCTACTGCCCATAATCTATCGCAAACGTCAACAGCAATCCGATAGATGGAGACCAAGCGTTGCGAAGCGGGCGCATCCAGCTGGTTGACATCCCAGTTTGGGTACGGAGTCAATGGGACATTGTGCTTGGCCTCGCTCTTCATTGAAATGTAATTGAGGGTTGAGGGGACGCCCATTCGGCGTCTAGGCACGGTTATGAAGAGTTTATCCTGCCAGCGATTGGCACCCATCGGGATATTGTTCTCTACAATGACAAGATCATGACATTAAGAAACCCTTCAACCTTATTTGAATATGTTCAAGGATTCACACGTGTTAGCTTCTAAAGAAACAATATTTATTCGAGGTCAACGAGTAATTCAAGTGGGATTCCAAAAACCTAAACAAAACTTGTTTGTCGCGGAATTTGCGAGACGTTGGAGTTGTTTACTCATCACAGTCATCACACTTCGAATCAAACACAATTTACGTACGGTAAATATAATCCACATCCCGGATGCTGTCTGGTCCAGCGCTGTTGGAAGACGCTTCGGTCGTTGTTGAAGTGGTGGTGGGTTTTTTGTGCTGGCCCCGATTGGGATGCGTGTTGACGCTGCCGGGGAAGGCAAAGTCCATCCCTCTGGGCATCTCCATCGTCTTGCCCCCATAGCTGGGCGATGGGGGCGCTCGGGGACGGTAGCCGCGGCCACCCCCGAAGCGTGACTCCGTCGGCCACACATAGTTCACTCTCGACCAGGTGAAGGCCTCGCGGAGGCCAGCACCAACCACGCTGGCGACGAGGCCGGCGAGCAGAAGAGTCAGCTGGCAAGGACGCATCGTCGACGATGACGGCGGACGGACTGACTGACGACGATGATCGGAAATCGTTCGGAGCAGCTCTCCCATTCGACGGGAGAGCAGCCGATCGCGGAATCGCTCGAAGATGGAATGCGCATTTGGCCGTCTGCCCGACGGCTCAATTCTGCAAGGTTTACCGGCTCATTAATCACCTGCCATTTCGCGTAAACACCTTTCGCAATACCTCTTTCACATTTCTGCTTTGCCGCATTTCAACGGCCGAGTGCGGTCTTAAGGTTGTTCTAACGAAATCACACTTGATCACACTTGACATAAACAACTTAACTCGTTAATACGTTAACCGTTAATTAACGAAGTTCACACTTTTAAGCTAACTTTGAAAAATGTCAACGCTATGTTAACAAACCGTTAAATTGAACTTCCGTTATCCTTAGTCCGTCACATTAGTCTAATGGTCGGCAAGCTAATTTAAATTGCGTTAAAATTTCCTGAATTTAACTTTATAACTATTAACGAACTTAACTTTATAAGTAACGAATTAACGATTATTACAGTTAACTTTCAGATTAACTGTGCCCACCTAAAAATGTGTCCTAAAGAAGGTGTTTTGCGACGACTCAAAATGTAAAACACGTAAACAAATGAAAGCTGCAAACTTCCGCTGTTTTCAAACACTGATTGTGATCTGAATTTAATGAATGCAAACCGTGAATATGTTTTTGATCATTTTTAAGAGTATCTGCATTTTATCATGATTGTGAATTTCTATTGAATATTTAATGCAAAAGTAAGTATTTTATTTTATTCAAGCGTGAAGAATTTTTATTTTGACCAACTCTCAACAATTTGAGAACAATCTTCAATGCCCCGTAGGCATGGATGATATTGAAAGACTACAAAGAAAGATTGTTTACCATCTGTTGTCAATGTTGGATAATATCCTGTCAGTTCACCATAACGAGCTTTCTTGTAAAACAAATCATCGTAACTACGCGAAATCATAGGTGAAAAGAAACGCCGTGAATTGTGCAAAAATATGAGCCGTTTTACGATCGCATCGTGCTTGAAAACTCTCTACTCTTCATTCCTTTCTTCTCGACGCGATGGCTCCAATTCGCCGCCGGTTCTGGCTTAAGATAAGTAGGTGCCTAGCAGACGAATGACTGCTGATTGCGCATTGTGGAGAGGCGTTTCAATTCGCCGTCATAGTGGAGGCAAAAGTTATTTTCGGCTGCGAAAACGCAGCATGCATAGCAAGCAGCACGTGCGCAAAGTAATTAAGCATCACGCAGCGATTATTGCGCATTTAAGGTGATTGGAGACTAAATTACTTTTTGCCACTTGTTTCTAAACCTTTGTCAGTGTAATGTTATCGCAGTAGAAAACGATTTTACCGAAGAACTTCGAAAAATGACAGTTTTTACATGAGTAGTATAGGAGGACACCTTGTTTTCCGATGCTAACTTCCATAAAATTCACTAGTTTTCGGTGCAAAGTTAAGTTATGGATGGATGTAAAATACACATTTTTATGTAAAAAAAAAAGAAGAAGTTTTACCAGAGGATAATCGAGATATCACTAATTTTACGTCAAAAAATCGTCAAAAAATTGTCTCTAAAAAAAGATTTTGTACTGGTAGCAAGGTCTTTTGTTATCAACCCAGATTATATCATAGAAACATTCTTGTAGTGGTAGAAAGTATTAAAATAAAGATAAACTACCGTACTGTACCGATTTTTACCGACATTACAGAATATTCTAGTAGATGTTCGATAGATGTCATCAGATCTCGAAATACACGCGTGATTTGCATACATTTCATTGCGGAATGTGCGCGTTCGATTGTTATATGCCACGCATTTGCGTGCCTTCGCAAAGAATGTAATTTTCTGCCAATATCCCCCCCCCCCCCGAGATGCTGAACATGCTGGCATTTCGGAACTCTCACCACGCGCATGATTCATTCGTGCGACTATTCGACAGCTCGTTCAAGTAGACTGTAATTTAGGCATCATCTGTTGCTTGCGTTGGGCATGAGTGGAAAATGTGGCAGTGAGTGTGTTGTTCTTCAGTAACAAGGAAATAAATCACGCAGCGTTGAAAGTTTTCTAATAATACCTTCGCTTACAATTCCTTAACGTAGATAATGTGGATCTGAAAGTAACTTCAAAAAAATCTATTTGTAATGTCAATGCACCCAGTTTGTAAGTGTCACAATAGTACATTGTGGCAAATATGTAAACACTCAACTTTCGGTTCAAAGCTTGTGAATCAAACCAGTGTGAAGAGATCTGAAATGCAACCGATTGCAGAATCAGCGCACTGGTTCGTTCTGCGCGTTGTTAATCTCACGTCAATTTGCGCACTGCGCAATGATTTCACCGGACTGGCGATCACGATCGGGCGATTTGCACGAGAACACGAAGGCGTTCGACGCGTTCCGCGTGCTCTGCGCGCAACTGTGCTCGGAGAGCACATCTAGAGACAGCGCCCGGAATCGCCGCTTTCTGCACTCATCGTCTCCCAAACGCTATCCGACAAATTGATACGCTTGCTTATCTTGCGCATTCTCATTGGTGCGTGAAGTCGACGCGTATCAGAAACCAATCGCGTTTATCAAGCGCTTGATTGGTTGGAAATTTATGGCTTCATCTGGTTAGCGAATTCGTGTGGAATGTCTTTCCGAGAGTAACTAGAAGAGTAACATTTGTCAAGTTGGCCACCTGCCTATGTTGGCCACATGTCGGTGCAACCGACAAAATCCCGTTCCGATTTGCTTATAAAGCTACCTCTTTATGGTGGTCACCTCTATATGTTGGCCACATATTGGCGCAACACTCAAAATTCCAATCGGTTTGCATATAAAACTACCTGTTTATGTTGGCCACCTCTATATGTTGGCCACCTCTATATGTTGGCCACATAGAGGTGCAACAGTCAAAATTCCAATCGGTTTGCATATAAAACGACCTCTTTATGTTGGCCACCTCTATATGTTGGCCACCTGCATATCTTGGCCACATATAGGTGCAACAGTCAAAATTCCAATCGGTTTGCATATAAAACTACCTCTTTATGTTGCACCTCTATATGTTAGCCACCTCTATATGTTGGCCACCTGCATATGTTGGCCACATGGAGGTGCAACCGATAAAATCCTATTTAGCTTGCATATAAAACTACCTCTTTTTGCATCAATAAGAGTATGATCTGAATTTATTTACAATGGTTTTAATTTTTTTTTTAATTTGCCGGAAATGACTAATTTTCTGTTACATTTTCATAAAGTGGCAACAGTTTTAACTGTAGTTGGAAGACGTTCCTTCCGACATGAGTGGTAGCCGATTGTTGGTCAGTAGTATAACGAACGTTCATTAATGAGTCATTAACTCATTCTCGACGCATAATGAGGCAGAGTGCGACGCGATTGCGTGGCGATTGATGGTCAAATTTTCAGCGTGCGCTGTCAATTCGAAGCCGCAGCAAATGGCCGCGGCGTTGGGCGAGGACACATCGCATGAGCTCATGCTCAATGCAGTGGAATCAAGCAACAAGGTACAACGCATATACACACACATACACACACATACACTGTGCGTAGGAATGCGGACTCCGCTACTGCGCGACTCCACCACGCACGTCGTCGTCTACTTTCCACTGGCGTCGTCGAAGAAACGGATAAGCGAACGCTCAAAAACAAGCGAGCGAGAAGCGTTCACGAAACGAGCACGAGAGGGCGCTGGCGAGTTGGCACGATTCTTTGCTTGTCGCGCTGGCCGGCAGCCGAGAACAAATGCAGCGCGGCGCGGCGCACAACGGGACATTTGTCGCTTTGCTTTGCTCGATGCACGCCGCGCCCTCTCTCGCTCGCGCAAGTGTGCGCGCGGCGCGCTCCGTCTCTTTCCGCCGCCGCCGCCGCTGCGTGCCGGACGGCGGCCATGCAGCACACATGCGTGCACGTCTCGTCGCCATGCCAACTGCTCGCAAAAGACGCATTTTCTCGTGCAAATCACGCACGCAGCGCACGCCGCCGCCCCCCAAACGCCGTCTTGCGGCCCAAACTCGCGGCGGGGGTGCAGCACGCCGCCGAATTCGCCGCCCCTCGCGGCGCACGCGCCCTTGACGCGCACATCTGCTGACGACTGTCGCCATCGTGCGGTTACGCCCCGCGAATCATCACCAGTTTTCCTTTCAACTCTTTGGATAGCCCTGAGTAGATCCGCATAAGTTAATTATGATTTTTTTACACTTTAAGTTATTGCTCAACTTCTGCACCCCCCTTTTTAGCACGGTTTCTTTACGTCAAGTTGAAGACATTCGACGCTCAATTGTTTTGATAACAAGCGCAAAAGCGCCAAATTCAAATGCAGTGGAACCTCCAACATTGAGAAAACCTCTAGAAGTTGAAAAGAAAGCAAGGTTTTGTGCCATTCCTTATACCAACAATGTATTTTAACTTTCATAACTCGAATTTCACGAAATCGTTTCGCAAATTTCGTATATTTTACGTTATTCAGGTTGTTTATACTCGGAGATGTGATCAATACGATAAAACTTTCTGAAACTGCAACGCTAACTTCGCAACCCAAGAAAGCTTTACTGAATCAGATATTCTATGAATATGAACAAAAACAATTTTTTTCAGTAATCGCAGACGCAATTTCATTACCACAGAAATTCAAAAATTTAACCAATTAAATTAATTTCGATATTTGATATTCGTTCTACGTTATTTTACTTTACAATTTCAGTGCTTTTATGGCAATTTAAAAAAATTAAACATTATACAATTCCCTTGAAATGCCTATTTCGAGCAATGCTAAACATTCGTGTTTATATCGATTTTTTTAAGCTAACATTTAGATAGGTTCAAGTTGGAAATTTAAAAAAAATCTAACAAGACTTTGTATTACTAAATATTACACTTACATTTTTAAATATCTGATGATTGTTTTCCTACGAATTGCAAAACACTACGTTGCTCATTTGTTTCTTCTTTTGTTAGGGGTGTTAAAGCAGAAATCTGTAATACTAGTTCGAAATGACAGCAAATAGTTCCAAAACATTTCCTCAAATTATTAACATGTTTTGTTTTGAGTAAATAAGCACTGACACCGAATTGCAATTGCGACTTACGCGATATAATAACTCGCAGCTGAAATTGTGAAGTGCTAATGGAAAGCCAATTGTTACCTTTTGTTTTTTTGTTTGTTTGTGCCCCGAGTTGAAAAGAAGCATGGAAATGAGAATTGAATGTGCAGATGTAAGGAGAAGGGGAGAAGGCAAGAAGTTCGTGATAATGTCGTCGGCAACGCGTGCTCTTGATCCTGGTGCGTGCGTGCGCTTGCGATGCGCGATCGCGATCACGAAAGTAAAATCGCGTCTCAGTCGGATGCCGGCCGCCGACGCGAACGAGCGCGTTGCATTCTGGGAAAAAAAACAAACAACGCACGTCGTCGGCGTTCCCCTCTCGCAGCAACGAACGCATGACGACGACGTCGACGACGATTGCACGTTGCGGTAGTCGTCGTCGCTTTTTTTATTGCTCGCGTGATTGTTTTACGCTGGACGACGACGACAACGAGAAGAAGAAGAAGGAGGAGGAGGAGGTGGTGGAGGCCGACGACGAGATGGCGAACGTAGATTTGTGCATACTATCTTTCATTAGCTCGTGTCCGAGGAGCGCTGTGAGTATTCAGACCGTGAAGGCGAATAAAGCAAAACCTCTCTCTACCTGCATCGAGTGACCCTTCGTTCTCACACTTGTTATCTCCTACATACAGGATGGCTACGAACTGACTCTTTTTGACTTCACGCAAGTCATTCTCACAATGCACATCAACAACGTTTTGAAACAAATGCACCCTTCTTGTAGAGGTTAGGAATGAAGCATGAAACGGGAGGAGAAGCAGCAGGTGCATCGGCATTTGAATCATTGACGGAGCGTCGAGCGTTTGAAAGTTCAATGACAAACCCGTGAATTGAATTCAAGCAAATTAGCGATGATCAAGTTTATGAATGAAGCCGCAGTGCGCACAGCAAGAGAGCCACAGTTTTGTTGGTTAGGCAGGACACTGCGTTTCTAGCACATTCCAAAGGGAGCAACAAGCAAACGAAACGTGTTTGGATGCAGGCGGATGTAAGATATACTTTTGTTGGTTATTAGACGAGCTGCTCACTGACACATTTTGAATGATGGAATTTACAAGTTGCCAAGCAGCAACAACAACAGCAACGACGATTTAACCGAGGAAAAGCAAGGATTTATCGAACGATCATAATTGCTCCGATAATTGCACGCCACGAAGCGAATGCGATTGCTTTTGTTTCGTGTTGTCAACAAGTGAGTGTAGTGGAACGGAACGTACCTTCATCGAGGAGTCGCTCCACATGTAGGAAGACGTTGGGGAAGGCAGCGAGCTGCTTGCGATCCTGCAGAAGCTGCGCCAGATAGTCCGCTATACTCTGCGTGGTTGGCTGCTTCGGCTGCGGCTGCTGCGCTTGGTCACACATCGCGACGCACAACACCAACAACGACGACAACAACAACAAGATGCCTGCACGACGCGGCGTCTGCTCTTGCTCTCTCTTTCTCTCGCTCGCTCGCGCGCGCGTGCACCGGACTTAAGTCGCAGTGGCGTGCGTTTTGCTGGCGTGCGCGTGTCACATGGGAGACGACGAAAACCGATGGCGATGATGACGACGACGACGTCGAAGCGCGGCCGCGACGGTCCGTTTATATAACGCACGCTCGGCGGGTTGCGGGACAACGAATGCTGCTGGTACTACTGCTGCTGCTGCTGCTGCTGTTGCTCTCTTGCTGTCGTCTCTCAACCAATGCAGTGCGCCCCTCGATGTCAACTGAGCGTGTGCGGCGCGCGGACGCTGCGCCAGGGTATGGTCGGCGGCGGCGTGCGCGACTTAAGTGGGCAGGCGCATGCGCTCGACGCAGAGGAGGTGCGCCGACCGGCAATGCGTGCGAGCGAGACGCTCATGCGCGGGGGCACGCCACGAGCGCAAACGAGTTCTGCGCGATGCGCGTGCTGCCATACTTGTTGCGCACGGCGCATGCGCGCTCGTCAACGACGACGCATGCTACGCTGCATGATGGTAGGCTAACCGTGCTGGCCAAGAAGATTTGCTGGTTGCCTAATACAACTTTTTCTTTACTTTCCGTAACTTTTTTCAACGCAAATTAAACTTTTATAACCATATGTGAGCACAGTCAATCCAAAATGGAACTTTATTAAGTGTTATTAATGTAAATAATTGTAATTAATAGTTAAAAAGTTCAATTTTCGAAAATTTAACGCAAATTAACCATTAACATTTACATTAACATATTTGGATCTTATAAATTTACCGATCACTAGACTAATATAACGGACTAAAGTTAAGGGAAGTTCAATTTAACGGAAGTTAACATAAGCGTCAACATTTTTCAAAGTTAACTTAAAAATTATTCCGTTAAGCAGATTATTAACAACTTATTGCCCAACTTTGTTGATGACCTTGGAATGCCAATTTTATGTTATTTTATTAGAGGTTATGAAACATGGGGAGGGTGTTTAGTATTTACCCCTATAAGTTACAACTTTCAATAAGCAGTAATTGAAAGAACTCGAACTTTATACGGGTTGAAGTTGATGTATAGTTGCAAGAGAATTGATTCCGGAAATTGTTTCATAATCTTTGCAGCAATTTATATACCTAATGATTGTGAACATGACGTAACATATTCCCCTTCCTTTGCTTAAAAAAGCAGATAGTCAAACTTGATGATTATTCAGAGAAGAAAAGTTGTTATATACATCAAGAAGCAAAGCAATCATTAAGTCTTTCTACTAGGAAACGCTTCTAACGACAATTTTCTTGCACATTTGTACAAAAATGCAAATTAATGTTAAGGTAGGTTAGCTGTCAATTTTTGTTGGTTATGTCCGTTTGTCTAATTCACAATCGGTTAAGATGGCGATTGAATACTTCCTAACTTAAGATAACATAAAAGCAAAGGTGGGCATTAACACGTTAATCCGTTTATAATTAATTAACGCAGTTAATAATCTGCACGGATTAATTGTTAAGTTTTTTAAGTTAACTTTAAAAAAATGTTAAGTTATCTTAAGTTAAATTGAACTTCCGTTAACTTGAGTCCGTTATAATAGTCTAGGGGTAAGCAACTTATAAACCAAAGATCCAAATATGTTAACGTAAATGTTAACGGTTAATTTGCGTTAAATTTTCGAGAATTTAACTTTTTCACTATTAACGAAGTGAACTTTTTAAGTAACGAATTAATGATGCACGAAGTTACCTTTTAGACTAACTGCTTACATGTTAGATGCTTATAAGTCCGAAAATAGAACTGCGCACAGTATGTTTGCTATTCTAGGGAATCTTAGTGTTGTTAGGTTACGATCATATTCAATTTTTGGTTTTCGTTAGTATTTGACCTATCAGCATTCCACTGGTTCTATTTATCGCGTAGATGACAAGTGTTTAGAATGCGTATTGCTGGTGAACAGCGGTTCAACAATGAAACGAGCAACATGTGCGCACACACGTTCGATGGCGTTTTATGCGCGTGCGCAGGCAAAAGCACATCGATTGCGATCATCGATTGCATCGCATGCTGAATAATATCACTCGGCACTTCTTATGCGCACGCAATTACGCACAATTGCGCCAGCGCGCACGCAACGTGCCTGAATACACGAATTCGTCGCCCATTTGCAATTTTCCTTGAAAGACACCGCGAGTGGTTTTTCTTCACGCTCGGCTCGGTTCGGCTTGAATGCCGCTGGAAAACGTCGACACTGAAACATCGTTGCCCCCCTTCCTCAGCCCCCCCCCCCCCCTCCGCCTTCCGGCGCATTCCTCATCGCTCGTCGCGCATAATTCATATTTATAACCTCACTCTGCGCCACGCTCCCATGCTGCCAAAGCAGCGCACCGGCGCAAAAAACAATAGAGTCATTGTGCGTGTGCACCAGCCGACTTAAACCACTTTGAGTAATTGCGTTCCACTCGAATGTTTACGATTTTAGCGCAGTCTGTTCAAATTTACTGTCTTGCGCTATTCTAGCCAACTGCATCGGAAGAAGCACACATTTCACTTCCATCTATTTGTATTACTCAGCCGATTCATTGTCAATTGAGTGATGGATTAATTAATCTCTAATTGCATTCTTCATTGTTTGGATAGGGAATTGGGCAATTCCAACAATGATGATAAAAAGGCGATTCGGTCAATTCTGCACGCGGTGGCCGACGAGACGTAACGGTTGCTTAAACAATTATTTACTTGACATGCTTGATTGTCTAATCGTCTAATGGCACATGGCTAATTACTGTCGAGCGCGCGCTGCGCACGCCGAAGGAGTAGAAAGTTCGGTCGGCCATTCGGCGTGAATTCCCCAAACGCGCAAGATGGCCGCGCCGCGCTGCGCTTGTTTTTTTTTTATCTGCTGTTGTTGTTCGTTCGCCGTTCGTGCGAGGAGAGCGGAGCGTTTAGAGCGTTGTCGCGGCGTCATTGCAACACCTTCGCATCGATTGCCAAAACCCTTGCCCACGTCGCGTCACCCCACGTACGTTACGCGTTTATTTTTCTTTTTGTCGGCCGCACGTCGGCGATTTCTCCGCGTGTCGTGTGCGCTTTTATGGCGAGCGACGGTTCGCGTCGCGCATTTCTGGAAAGAGCGAGAGATCAGGGGCGTAAAAACGCTCGCATTCGCATTATTTATTCTTCGCCGAATGAATCAAGCAGGACGATTGCATCTCGCTCTTAGCATACGCGAGCGGCGTATTGATGGAACA
>JAODFX010108637.1:0-17649 GCA_027580035.1 Dorylogaster longipes | reverse complement strand
CCAATCTAGACCAGAACTGCGACAATATTGTTCAAAAAATTTCCACCGGAATCAACTAAATTTTGAAAGTAGTCTTTGAGGAAAAAGTCTTTTAACTTTTGAATTGTCTTCGTCTGACAATGAGTATCTTCTGGGAAACAACTCAATATTGTAATTTGGCGACCCATTTTAATTTCTAGAAACTACTTGCTAATTATATCTCTCAGAAAAATGGTAGACTGTCTTTAACACCTGAAGTGTGTGATTTAGAAACTTACTACAACCAGTTGTAAAAGTATTGAAAACAAGTCGTTATTGAGTTTTGGGCGGAAGTAGGTCTATCGGAACAAGCTAAATTTTGAAAATGGTCTATGAGGAAATGAAGTCTTGGGTTTTCTTTTGTAGACTAAGAGTTTCCTTCTTGAACTCTTTGTCCCCTTTTATTTTCGTTGCGAAGTAGGATAGTTGAATAGTACCGGAAGCAAGTTTTCGGACTATAGTAAAATAGTGGTTCACCAGAATCAGTTAAATATTGAAAGTGGTCTATGAAGCAAAAAGGCTTGAATTTCTGAGGCTGACTATTAGTTTTCTTCTTGTAAATATAGACATATCGTCATTATGACTCGGTGTCTCATCTTATTTTCTAGATAGTATTTTCTAAATTCTGCCTCTCTGAAGAGAAGTAGAAAGGTATTCTACTCCTAAAATCTCTGACCTGTTTGCGATAGTATCGAAAGCAAGATGATGTTGAATTTTAGGATTATGTTAAAATGGTAGTCCACCAGAATCAGCAAAATTTTGAAAGTGGTCTATGAAGAAAAAAGGCTAGACCATCATATGTAGACTATGACGTTATGATTCGATGTTTCACCTTCTTTTCTAGATATTATTTTCTGATTTCCGTCCCTCCGTAAAGAAACAGCAATCTCTTCGACTGCTCAAATATCGAGAGCAAGATGATGGCAGGATTGCAAATGATCTGCGGAAGACCGAAGACGTATGCTAATGGAAATCGCAAACAGATGTAGATGCGCTGCTGCAGCGCAGACAGACAGTTCAACTTCATATTTAATTTCGGGCTGTCAGCGAAGTTTTATTGCTTCGGGCGCGCGTCGCCTCGCGCCTCATGCGCGCATCTCTGCTGATGTCAGCGCTCGGAAATTGCCCGACGCCTCGGGCGCACTCGCCCGCGGTACGCACTTAATGCTCATGTCATCTCCGCTAATGCCAAGGGGAAAATTGGCAAAAGTTGTCGGCTGCGGCACGGACGTGCAATTTCGCACTGCGCCAATGCGCGCCGTCCGGACCGCATGCGAAAAAAGGAGCGTCCGAACAGCGGCAATTAGAGACGGCGTTCATCCGCAACGCTCCGCGCTGTTACGACAAGATGGTGCCCACGCCGCAAGATGGCCGCTGCGCCGAAGCAATATCGGCTAGTAAGAAACAAATAAATGGCCCTTGGGCGGCTTACTCGTATCACTCCCCGGGTCGAGAGGTGATTTACAGCGGCGACAGCTGCCCTCGGACGACATTCATTACTCCCGATGCGGCACGATTTTTACATATTCCACGAGCGACGAGATGGCGTGCGGAATGATCGAGGCGTTTCTTACCACCCGAGGGCGATTAATGCTCCTCCACGGTGCAGACGGAGAGAGTGACCCTTCGGAGTGTTCTTGCGAGATGGCGGCCGGGCCATCGCGAGCGTCGTCGATGCATAAAACTATGCCCGAGACGTCGTAAATTCCCCGATATGCGCCGTCCGCGTCAGACGAAATGGGGCAGTTTTCTCGGGGGCGTAATGGTTATTGCCTTCGGCCCCCGAAAACGGACATATTGCCTTCCATCCAGCGCAATGTGTGCGCGCCGTAGATCAACAATATGCGCTGTGGTGCCAAGACAAGACTTTTATATTGACTCTCCGCACGGTCGGATATTGGTCCGATGCACGCAGGGGAATCCATTAAAAGCGTGCGGAAAGCGGAAGGTGGTTACGGTGGTCAGCAGTCGACGACCGACCGGCAGCTTCCTGCGCGCCCGAAAGAGAAGCCATGTTTAAAGATCGGATTGGAAAAGTTGAGAGCGCCGCGGCCGTAATCGTTTATTGGGCGATAGCGAGGTCAATAACGCAACAACTGTCCGCGTGGTGCGCTACCAAACTTTCTGGCTGCTTCCTGCCGCAATCCGAATTGCAGATAAGGCGAATTTGAGAACTTCCGAACCGCGTCTTATCGGCGGGGAGTAATTACGGAGTCTCGATCGTATGGTTGGAGTTATGGGGCGTCCAAATCAGTGAATCGGTATGCTGCGGAAACGGAAGCGATGTTTTATCGTCACTGTAAGCGCAAGATGGCGCTGTTGGACAAAATTCCAGAGCGTCCGGAAAATTGCGAACGGGAAGAGTGATTAGTTGTTTTGCGCGTGGTCGCCGTCGTCGTCGGCGTCGTGATGGAGTGCGGTGGTGTTAGCGCGTTCCCACTCGTTCCGGAATAAAGTCGATCGGGTATCACATCGGCGGCGGCGATGGCGGCGGCTGCGGGCGTCGAGTGTAGAGGCACGTCAGGCGGGTGAATAATGCGCACGTTTCGTGCCACGCCGTCGGGCAGATCAATCTTTGTCGAGTTGTCAGGGGGCGGTGCGCCATCGCCGCCGCCGCCGCCGCCGCATGCCAATCCGCCGGACTTGATTTACGCCCCATTGTGTTACGCGCACGCCCGCGAGTGCGCCATCTGACGGTCAATTTCCATAATCGCACCTCGGCGCACAACACGTCGTTGTAAGAACATAATTAACGCCACCTTGCGTTATGGCAGCGAACACTTTTGGCGCGCACGCCGATTATGCCACCCCCGGGCCACGATCGGGCCACCCCCGGACGTTTATCCCGTATCGTGGCTTTGTTGGCTGAAAGGCTACAAATGTTAAGCGCTTATCTCGGGAGGCGGGCGCGCCACTTCCGGGCGACCGCCATCGCTGCCGCCTCCACCGCCGCCGCCGCCGTCGCCTGGCGGTGAGTAATCACCGTCTGCCACCGGTCCACCGCGACTGTCTGCTTTTCCGCTCGGTAACATCCTCAATTCATCTTCTCTCTCTCCTCCTTGATCAGACCCAACTGTTCTTTCAATCCCCAACCACTCCTTGCTCAAGTTTACTCTCTGAACCTACACGTATTCATTCATGCTCCAAATGCGGAATCAATTTCTGAAACAAGACCTTAGGACAATCTGATTACAATGAAATCTGTTGAATTATGTATTATTTCTTAGATTTCTTATTAAGCAACTTGATACAAGTGGAGGAGTATAGGACAAATTAATGTTGTCGTTTGGCAATTTTTGTTGCAGTAGATTTTGTCCTTTGGGCTACAATTTAAAATTGCCAATTCTCAAGAATTGTGAAAGCAGAACTTCACCTGCCACAGGTCCACTGCGACTCTCTGCTTTCCGTAACATCCTCAAGTCATTTTCTCTCTCTTGCTTGATTAGATCCAACTGTTCTTTCAATCTCCAACCGCTCCTTGCTCAAGTTTACTTTCTGAACCTACCCGTATGCATTCTTGCTCCAAATGAGGAATCAATTTCTGAAACAAAAACTTAGGACAAACCTTTACAATGTAATTGTATTCTGGCAGTTTATGTTGCCGTAAATTTTGTGCTTTGGGGTACAATACAAAATTGCCAATTCTCTAGAATTGGCCTTGCGATTTGTTTCTTTGTTATGCTGAAGACCTAGAAGAATCAGAAGTTTAAGAAGCTGTTTAAGCTCAAATAGCAAAAACGCGAACTACATCATCTTTGAATTTTCCTTAGAGTATCGTAGAGTGAATCACCGGGATTGTGCCTCACATAATTAAACCAACCAACTACTTTCCGTTACCTAGTTTTGGTTGGGTCAAGTTTCGAAGCATGATGGCTATGTGATGACAAATCAAGCAGATCTTCCTCTTCAGGTTGCATTATCGAAGGATATGACTGCGATATGCTGAATGCCGAATCAGTTCTGTGAGTAGATTCATCCCCAGCAATTCTCGAAACTGCATAGACGCGTGCTCTTCTCAGAACCTCAAACTTTCCTATCACGCCTCTTCGACAACACCGAACAACTAGTACCTACTCGTACAACTGGTAAGGTTTTACTTCATCTATACTGTATCCCAGGCGTTCGAAGTGTACAATTATATAGAAGCCGAAATAAGTAAGAACACATTATTTTTTTCGGGGACTCTCTGAGGGTGCACTCTCTACTCCATCCACTTAGGGTTGCACCTGCAGTTCGGCCAAGATGGCTGGCCTATTGTGCATTTCTCATCGCTTTGTTAACACCTCAGTTATCTCTCTTGGTATGGAGAGCTGCTACTTGAGTCCGCACTGGCGGAATAGAAAAACTAGGGATGAGGATAGTTTGGGTTTGGGGTGCAGGAGAAGTAAGGAAATCACCGACGCTTGCCTTAGCGTTTCGAGGTTCCCTTGAAAAGACCTGGAACAGTGAATCGGTCCAGGATGACTCCAGGACCCCGATTCGGACTTGAACCCGGGACCTCCCGAATGCCACCTAGCTCGGTTAGAAGAACACATTTTGAACTAGAAGTAAACAATGATTGTGTAGATATTTTTGGACCGAGATAAGACTTTAAAGTGATCCCAGGGACCAGGGAAAGTATGGATTCATCTTGAGAGGGCGACGAAAGCTGTGATTTGTTCGTGTAACGAAAGAGTAATGGGCGCACATCACTTCGAGTGTATCCTCCCTCCCGTTCAGCAGCTGCAGCAACAGCGGAGATGACGGGGGGGGGGTGGCAAAGGGGCAGGGGTAGCAGCATAGCCGACGCCGTTAATTCAATTGCATGCCCTCGGGGGGACACTTGATTAAACTTTAACGCCAACGAGAACGACGTCGACGGCGGTGGCGGTGGCGGCAGCAGCAATCCGCGCATTGGGTGTGCAAGGACAGCTTCTCCACTTCACCACCATCATCATCCCATCGCAGCGCTCCGCCTCTGGGCGCATCTTCAATTTCTTTTAATCAAGCACGCGATTAATGAGCGCAACGCGCCCCGACACGTTCGGGCCCCGCCCCGCAGCGTCGGGGCAGGCGCAATTGATCATTGTGCCGTGCGCAATTACGCACAACGGTGGCGGCGGCGGCGGCGGCGGCGACGATTTGCATCGCGGGGGCGGCAGCGCAGCCGTGGTGGCCCTTGTGCACGTTCGGCGGCGATTCGAAAAAGCCGATTCGAATTGAAATAACTATTTCCCTCGCTCATAAATTACGTTGCGCTGCCGGCGCTGCAAGGCGAGAAGAGTTCGGCGGGCGCCCGCCGCCTCCGCCGCGCTCAAGTGCGCGCCGCTCGCGCGTGCCCCGACTTTGATAAACGACTCGGCGTTCCATTAAAATAAGTGCCTCAATATATCCAAGCACTGATTTATTTGTTTATTCCGCGAATTAACTTTCTTTAAATTTTATTCCACCCGTCGGCCGCAAGATGAATCGCTTCATGGAGTTGGCAAACCGCATGAAAAAATCCGCACTTCGTAAATACGTTTGTTTTCACGCTGCGGCAGCTCTGAAGTTCGTAATGATGGTATCAACTCTACCTTGTACACTTCCGTCATTTCCTTCGCGTAGATTTAAAATGTTATAAGTACATCAGCTTTTTATTACATTTATCGTATATTCTATTATATTCTACATATTTTTCCTTCTCCAGTGATATCATATCTATTCTAAGGTATATTGATCATGTTTGTTGAGTTAACTAGATAGAACCTTGATTTCAGTTTTGGTTTTGGAGTTTAGGCGTCTTTACCTCTATGACCCTATCAGTTGTTCATCTTGCTAGTCACTTATTCTTTTATTCTATATGTCTTTTTTTATTGCTTGTGTCCCTAGTGTGTTCCAATTGAGTGTTTGTGTTTCATTCTGTTTCCACTCTGTGTTTTTTTTACCATTAAGCCTAGTTTCTTTCATTCCTTTTTATTTAATGAATTGATGATCAACCAAACCTGGTACAATTCTTGCATACATGTCCCAGTAGGTTTTCTTAACTGTTGTCATCTCCGGTATCATCAGTTTTCAAGTGATGTCCTATCTTTTAGGGCTCTCGTTTGTTTGTTGGGTTGATTCCAACTTTATTTATTTATCTTTTGGTTATGGTGTTCCCTGTGAGTTTTTTCCCGGTTATCTTGTTATGTGTCCTAGATTCTGCATTTCCTATTATCTCTTCTCTTCTCTGATTTTCCTTATTACTGTTTGTCTTTGTTCTACTTTAAAATCCATTGTTTTTGTCGCAATAGTTTTTTTTTTCAGTATCGGCTATAGTTTCTTTCTTTCCATTTTATTCAATCAATGATTGCCTATCGCTGATATCAATTTTATTTAAATGCTGCTACAATTCGTGCATACATTTTTATATGGGTCTTCTTAACTATTGTTTCCGATTTCAACATTTCATCTCTATAAGTTTTCCTAATAATTTGGCCTCTCACTTTCGGTCTTTCTCTTGGAAGCTGAAGAAAAAAAACATTCGTTTTCAAGTGATGTAACATTTTACCCTATTAGTTGTTCTTTTGTTTTCCATGTCTTTTAGCACTGCTTCTATCTGTTTGTCGTTCTTCTCCCTTCGCATTTCTCTTGTTTTAATCCTTGTTACCGTTTGTCAAATTCCTGCAATACTTTTTCTAGTTCTCAGTACATATTTTGTTCACTATCCGTCTTAGTAACTTCCTTTTTATTTTATAGCATTCATGCTCCTGGAAATCTTCAACAACATCATTTACCTCTTTATTCGTTTTGCTATTGATTTCGCCATCTGGGTGTTCGATCCAAGAGTCAAGAGTCATATTTTCGTAGCTTCTCGCATTTCGCTTTCGGTCTGTCTCTTCTTTCTTCTTTTTTTCCTATCTTATTCAGTCTTCCACTCGTGCCAGCTAATAATGATTGAAACGCAATGATTGAAAACGTCAAAACGTAATGAATACAAATGCGAGAGCGAGCTGCAGCCTTCATAAATAACTTTTTGCGGTTGGTGTTCGCCGTCTGCACCAGCACCACCGCCGCCACCGCCGCCGCCGCCGACGCAGTTGCTGTCGTCGTGAGCCGTGTGCGCAGCGCAGCGCCGCGGGCGGCTGCATCTCGCGTCCGCGCTCCCATAATAACATGTCAAACGCACACCGAATCGAATTACTGTATTTCATAATCATCGAATGCGGTCGCAGGCCAACAAACAAACGAGCGTTCGTCTCATCTCTCCTCATTCCCGCTGCTGCTGCTGCTGCTGCTCTTTCCTAACCTAGTGTCATTAAATTCCGGCATTCAACTTCGACTGCGAGCACGCGACGCGTGCATTAATAACAAATTAATCCCTTATTAACGACAAATGGAGGCGATTCAGACGATCCTCCTCGGCTGCCAACCGACTGCCAAGCAGTAATGACGCACGGACGGAAAAATGCCTCCAACCCAAGTCGTTATATTTCTATCTGACACGCAAACGTATCTACCAACTGTGCTCGCCTCAAGCTTTCTATTTTGACCACTATATTCCGCATAGAATTGCGCATTCAAACATATTGTATTCGGACAATGAATAGGATTGTAATTATTTTCCATGGAAGTTAATCTCTTTATAATTCTCTTTAGACAGCTCGAAAGTCTTACCTATTCAATCAAGGCATGAACAGCATGCTTGACAGCTTGATGGACAACACAGTTACTGCAAAGAAGATGTCTAAAAAAGGAGCTGTTTATGATAAATTTTGATGGATCCAAGTTTTACATATGTCGTGATTATTGTGAGGACTCCAAAGAAAATTCATAGATGCATTTAGATCTAATTCTGATATTTTCTGTTGAAATTTGGCATTATAGTTGAAATGCAGCTGCACTGGGTCCACTCGTTTTCCTTTGGAGGGGACTGGCACAGTCCCTGGCAACACGGTCTTAAGCCTATTGTGCCTACTCCGCTGTAGTCATTCGTCGAAGTCCTCGATAACCTCCATATAGGAGAGTAGGTTCCTTCTACGAAGAATTGTACACTTGTTACGTGTCTAGTTTTTCTTGCCCAAACATCGCCACTTTTCGCAGAGAGAGTGCTGGTTACTCAGTCGCCAAGTGGTGGGGTGTTTCTTTAGCTTGACTGCACCGATAACATATGGGACTTTCTGGCAGGCCGCACTTGTACATGTGTCCCCGTGTCCTGTGATCAGTCCTGTGAGACGCCGGAGTTTGTCGGGTCCATTGGAACCAGCTACATTTTGAAAAACGTTAATCAGAGAAAAAGTCTGGGAACCTCAGCGATTAACCATTACATGGGCTAGACGGTCGCTTAGGACTTGGCGAAAAATAGGAGACCTGATATCGGGATGAAGGGCCTGTCCTCAGCTTGATGACTAGAGCCTCACGCAGGTCCGTTTCTGCGGAATCTCTAATTTAGAAGATGGTTTAGTAGCTTGTGAAAACCGAAAGGTGATGCAAATTTTTTTGGGGACTCTCTGAAGGTACACCTCCATCTTCATTAACTTTGAGGTTGCATCTGCACTGCGGCAAATTAGCCGCATTGTGCAGAGAGAGTCCGCACTGGCAGGATAGAAATACTAGGGATGAGGGTAAGATTGTGTTGGTGTGCAAGGGAGTAAGGAAATCATTGACATTTGCCTTATCGTTCCGAAATTCACCTGAAGACTCGGAATAGTGGCCCGGCCCGATCCAGGATTACTCCAAGGCTCCGATTAGGGTTTGAACCTTGGACCTTCCGAAGGCAGCGATGTAAGCCTCTATGTCACCTAGCTCTGTGAGTGATAAGGATTATGGGAGCCACATTTATTCCATGATTGTCCCCCTTATCCGAATTACGTTACATTATCATTAGCATTAATAGGGACATGTGGGCAGAGTGGTAGATGCAGAAAGTCGCATTCCGTGTGACGGCTGTCCTTCGTGCAGGCGAGCGCGTATAATTCCTCCAGGCACATCCAGCACGGCGGACGGGGCGCGATGATGAGTGTAATTGAAGCGAGATGTCGAGCGGCGCGCGTGTGTTTTTATTATGAATGGGGCCGAAGAGGAATGGCAGGGCGAAGATGTCAGGGCCTGAGTAGCGGAATGATTAATGGCACGCCCGCAGGCGAGCAGCGCAGTCGCTGTCGGGTGACCAACGGCGGCGGTGGCGGCGACGCACGCGCCATCTAGCGGCGGCCGCCGCGTCTCGCCCGGTTGGGCACCGCGCATGTGCGTAATGAGCGCGCACGCCGGTCGCGCATCAATCATGTGCAAATTATAGAGGCGAGCCTCACACGTAGGAATTATGAGTGTGTCGTTCGTGTAATTCCGCCGGCACGCCAGCGCCGAGCGTCGCGATCGCGATCACCACCAGGGGGCGCTGCGCATGCGCTCAGGCCAACCCAGGCCTACGACGAGCCACTCTAATGGTATGCAATTCGCCGGGTCTAATTATACGCCGACGAAATCGCCTATTGTCGAGCAAGTCGCATGCGAGGAGAGCGAAAGAGAGAGAGAGAGAGACAGACAGACGCTGCAGCACCGGCCAAATTGACTTGCATTATAATAATAATCGCGTTGTTGTTAGCGCGGCTTGATGATACACTCCTGTGAGTGAGTGGCCTCAGTAAACAAGTTCGCATCGTTCGCGTATATATCTTCATTTAATTGAACCGCGCTTGTCCGGACCCCGCATCGATCGCGCTTTAATTGTAGCTTGCTGTGGCTTCTTTCCGCCCGCAGTGAACTTCAAACCTACCTTCATATCATTTTTAAATTGTTGCTTTACCAAAAACAGGACCTGAAAGAAGAAAACAAAAGCGAAAAGCATTCTGTTAAGCACACGAAAAAGAGGAAATAGCGTTTGTAGATGATAGATAAAAGAGGAAGGGCAAGAAGTAGAAGAATGTATGAGATGCAAATTTAAAAGTAACCTACAATTGAAAAAATTAAATAAGAAAAAGATAAACAATAGGGAGAGAAACAATCCTAAAATGTGAAGTAAGGGTAAATAAAAATCAAACACAAATTGTCAAAGACATAAATCTTAGGAAAGCAAGTGAAAAATTAGATAAGAAAGTGGAAACCAGCATTTAAAAATGAAACAAGTACAACGACAAAAAATAAAGCCACGTGTAATTCAACACAAAAAGCATACAACAACAAAAAATAAAGCAAACAAAAGATAAAGCCAAAGGGGAAGTAGCACAATTCTAAAATATACAAATAAAGTAAATAAACATAAAACATATGGAAGCTATGTAAAACATAAATCTTAGGAAACCCAGAGCAAAATTAGATGTGAAAGTGAAAAATGGAAAAAAGTACAACGAGAAAAGCGAGTAAATCACCAAAAAGAAGAGACAACAATAAAGAAATAAGAAACGAAGATTCTAATTCCAACATCGAAAATTCTAGAATGCGGTACTGCCTATCGGCATTGTACACTTATCACATAGTCAATCAGGTGAACTTCTTTATCTTTTATCATCCGCAAAGCACGTTCGCGAAGAGTCAGCTGGCGTAGTGCAACCGTCAATTAGCGGCCATTAACGCGAAAATATTGTTATTTCGAACAGCTCGTTGGTCCGCCTTGAACGTGCCGGCGAAATTACACCCGCTCGTTGAATGTCAAATCGCGTCCATTACGAGACCGGCAGCGATGCGTATCTTTGTTGAAATTCGTTAATAATTCCACGGGCGCTCAATCAAAACCGACGACACGCAAATTGCACGTCACCCCGAGCGCATGCAGTTGAGCGGTGTGCAGCCGAACACCCGCTGGCCTCGAACGCACTCGTTGCAATCGCGGCGACTTCATTTATTATTTCAACAATTCGAGCAATTCCGAGCCGGTCCCCGTTGAGGGTATTAGCGAGTGCGGCTGCCGGCACCGCAATTCCCATCGCAATAATAGTAAATTTTAATATTAAATACTCGCCACGGTGGTGCTGGTGGCCTCCGAGAGCGACCCCTAACTATCCGCCTCGATATTAATACCCTCGTGATCTTCGCGCACGAGCTGCGCGAAGAGGGCGCCGCTCTCGCTCTCTAATCGCTGAGGTCGGAAGCCGGCAGCAGACGACGCCATTACGGACACTTGTCGTTGCCACGCGCGTATGAGGATTCCCAGCACGGCGACTTCATCAAAACCTTTAAACCCGGCGCTTGATAACAACCGTGCTAATCCCCGTTCGGGCCTTGGCGACGCCGTCGACGACGATGCGCCCGGCGTAGGAACGACCACGAATTTATCGTTGCGGATTTCAGCGTCTTGCAATTCCCAACCGATATCGTCCCACCGAAAGGGTTTCGCCAAACAGCAATCTGCGTGACAATCTTGAACTCCGTTCTAGACACTTCGGTCGATTCCCGCATCATCCAATCGGAGCTTGTCATTTCGCTTGTGCATCAGTCAAGATTGTTCCGTCCGTTGCGGACTATTCTACGAAAAGTGTTTGTAAGATCCTCTTACAAATAGTGACAATCCATGGGCAATGAAATAAGCTCGAAATATGACTTGAATAGATGTGGGCTTACAAATAGTCTGGTTTCTTTTGAATTGCTGCTTGCGAGGTGTTTTCTTCCACCTAACAAGCTCTTGTTTGGATTTGGACCCACCTTTCGTTTCCGATATCGCTTCAAATCTACGAACATACATGCAGTTTTCACAGTACCTGTTATTCCATCTTAAGATTTGTTTCGGTGAGCAAGAGACTCTATGCAATTCGACAAATTCACACCAGTGAGAAATTAGGTCGGAATCTAGTTGGAATGGATGAATGGGAGAGGAGTTAAAGACGCCATTAGTGTCTGCCTTAATGCAGTTATACTACCTTCTGGCACAATTCCTTAAGCCGACGGTAGAGACTCTCTAAGCACACGCGATGGACGTTACGCGCATTCTCGGGTTTTGCTCCCTCTGACTCCTCTACTTTGCCGACTAGTTTTTGCCTAAAACATGGTATTGTCCCCGTCGTCCGCCTGCCTAATCCCGCATCTAGCGTAATCCCTCGTTGGTGATATATTGTTTAAGAGCAGTCTGCGCTTGCAGGTGAAAGCTGGAGGAACTCTGGGTCGGACTAGCTCCTGACTCCAGTCTAAAGTACTGTTACAATGGTACGAAGTGAACACCTGCCATGATTAGCACATAGTTATGGGAATAATTAGTATAAATCTAAATGAATATACGGATCGTCTTCAACAAATTCTTTTGTTGTTCTTGTAGCATCTAGATTTCGCAAATTATGGTAGAAAGTTTGTCCCTGGTGTTAGTAACGTCTATCTCTGTAATAGACCGCAATTGCAATCATCTCCTAGACATCCCTTTGAGGCATGTCAGACACTTCCTGCCTCGTTTGAGCTGAACAGTATCTGATCACGCAAGCACATTGACGGCTAACGCTTCCGAACCCACTCGCCAGCACATGTGAAATATCGGCGTTCATTTCCGCGACGCCGCGCCGGCCGAGATCGTGTGTCATTCGCGTGTGAAAGGAGGAAAATATTCGAGGCGTGCGGCAATTTGTAAAACAGCGCATTCGGCCCCTGCCTCGACACGATGTCGAGCGCGCCGCACCGGCTGCGGATCGCGAATTGAATATTTTGCGCTCGCGTGCGCACAATTTCCAGCGCGTAAATCACTCCGCGCTGCGACTAATTAATTCATGCGATCGGGCGTGATTGTGCTCGCCGCGCGCTGCTGATCGCTTTATTTATTGCAGAACGCATTCGTTAATTTCGCAATTGTCGCGCTCGCGCACACAATGCGCGAGCCCTCATTTGCATTCATTAGTTCGCTCGCATCCCAACCGCCAGCGATTTATTGATACGCTGGCAAAGGAGTAAAAAAATCGCGTCCCAATTAACCGACCTAACGTTCGCCAAGCCCAAAATGGCGGCTCGGGTACCTAACGCACCTAACGATGCAGAAGAACAAAAGGCGCCCCAATTAACGGGACCATTGCGTGTCCCCATTATGCGGGAGCGCGCTCCAATTAAACACGCACGATGTGCGTGTTGCGCTTGGGCGACGGCGCGCACCTGCTCGGCAAACGCAAACTCATTTTCTTGTCGTCGAATTCCGCATTATCGTAAAACGCGGACGGGCAAACAAATCCCCAGCGGCAGCGCGTTGGCGACATAATTACGGCGCGCTGCGGGAGCTCGCGTTGCGTGGGATCGTGCCTGTCAAACACACTAATGTATCGACCGCAGAACGCCAGCTGTCAACCATTCGCAGGCTGTCTTCTGTCGTGCGCGGCGCCGACCGGCTAAGAATAGACATTGTTTGCGTTCTGTTGTGCGCTGCGTCGACGAAGCGAGCGCTCCATGCCTGGAAAACTCCTTCATTTCGTCGGTTACGTAACGCCGCCTCCGATATTCACATGCCCGTCAACGGCAGGTGAGATGACGGAGAGATAGGTTTCAAGGTATTCAATGTTAACAGTTTGATTTCAAAAACTGTACATTCCTCCAAATTCAAAATTAGTACCTCTGATGATGCCGAAAGGAAATGTTGGATTTTTTGTAGGGCTAGCAATTTTATTCGGTTTATCCGGTTATCCGGATATTTATTTTTATCCGGATAAACGTAGAGAAACGGGTGGAAACGGATAGTTACTAATGAAAATAGATAGACGGATTTCTATCTCTTCCGGATAAAAATAATTTTCCAGATAGATGAATAGTATTTGGATTATACGGATATTCTGGAAAATTTTGGCATTGATATCTGGATACCAGGATTACGATTTTTGTTAGCAGCAGTTTTGGTAAAGAAGCAAAGAAAAAAATTGGAATTTTGACGAACTTGTAGTCTTTTAAATGAAACTGGTAATATTGAACACTACACAATTCCAAATAAACGTCTTCAACGTTACCAGTTTGATTTCAAAAACTTTAAATTTCTCCAAATTTTAAATTAGTATCCCTGATAATACCGAAAAGAAATATTGGATTTTTAGTGCCCTGATAACAAACCGACAATTTTATTTGATTATTTATTAGATTGATACTTATTTTTATCTAGATAATATCCTTTTATCCGGATTTCCGTCTCTTTCGGATAAAAATAATTTTCCGGATAAGTGGATAGTATCCAGATACTGCGATTTTAGCAAATTTTAGCAAAGCAAATTTTGACGCATTTACAGTTGTGGTAACTAGTAACATTGTATACTACATAAATCCAAAAGCAGGCAAAAACGCAGATTAGGTTTCAAGGTATCCAGTAAATGAGGAACGAATGACGTATTCCATCAGTCGTCAGCTGATTTCGCAGGTCCGCAAAGAGCGAAGCAATAAGACTCGAAATTAGCATGTTAGATGACGACGGTTGGCAGTAAAAACGTATCAATCAGCGTTTGCGGGGCTCTCGGCTGGGCGATTGCAATTATTCATGAAACATGCGCGCGTCGTAAATCACATTTAATTATTTATGGAGATACGAAGTCGCTGATAGTCGCGACCGCAGCTCGGAATAGACGCGGCGCGTTTTTACCCGGCCACATGTTGCTTAATTCATTATGCAAATGCCTAGTATTGCCGATAACTGCGTGCGACTTAGTTGCCGGCCGCCGCACCGTTTATAACCGCAATTAATCGTGTACGCGAGCGCGGATAAATACAGTGTTGCGTTGTTGTGTTTTTTTTTGTTTCGTCGTCGTTGCTGCACATTTCGTTTTGACCTCGCGCGTATGCTATCATTGCAATCAATCACGCCGCTGTCGCGGCGAATCGAGCAGTGCGCGATTTCCGTTTGCAACAACAGCGAACCGCAGAACCGAGGACGATTTGATTGTTTTCCTATTAGTGTGAAAGTCGTTAGCCGGCCGACGTGACGGCTGATTGATTAATGGCCGCCGCCGCCGCCTTCGGAAGCACGAGCAAACACTCGCCGAGAGTCTCGGCAAGTCGTTTGCTAAGCAGCGAAATGACAGCGCGTTATTAATGCTATCTTATCTCGCTGCGGCTGCTATCGACGGCGAGCATTTTTGTTTATTCGCAGCACTCGATCATCATCCGCAGCCGCCGACACTATCAGCGCATCGCTAATATTGGCTCACTTTCGAAATGCGCACGCATTGCGACGCGGACGGGATGGTTGGTTCGATAAACGCCGAATGATTGATGGATCATTTACGAATTGACACTTATCCATCATCCACCTCTCCAGCAGCGCTTCAAAAGCGGATCGGACATGAACCAACCTAATCGAGTGAGAAGGCTGGTAGAGGAAAATAGGGGTAGACAGAGAGAGAGAGAGAGAGAGAGAGAGAGATAGAGAGAGAGAGATAGAGAGAGAGAGAGAGAGAGTGAGTGTGTGTGAAAGCCCGGATGTCGATAACATTTATCAGCTTCGGTGGCAGCGAAGGACAGTCGAGATTCACAGCGGCGAATTATTGAAAGCATGCTAACTTTTATTCATTTTGTCGCTGTGTCGAAGGGTGGTAGAGCGTCGAGCATCCCCGCTGTTGGTGGCTTGTGTCGGCAGGATGTTTTTTGAATGCGCCTCTGTGTGAGCTCTTCCCCATTCACCGGGTTTCAATGCTCGCTGCGCTAAATCCGCTGTCAGGGAGATGGATTGGAGTGCATTAGAGCTGTCTCTCTCTCTCTTTTCCTCTCACCTCTATTCGATTCGTGTTACATTCGATCAGCCGTCACGCCTCCGAGGGATCGACTTCAGAGGTAAGGTAAGTTGCGGTGTATCAATTAGTCGTCGGGCACACCGCACAACCCAAATGGAATGCGCCCTCAGCGTGCGACGTGTAATTGGGACAGTGGGACAGTAGACAGGTCTGGGGTGAGTGGGGCGACGTGATTAGTTGGCTCAACAGAACGACTTGGGAACCCACAGCAACTCTCCACTCCTCATCCACGATACCACAATTAGGCGTCGTGTTTTGCGTGCTGGCGACTCACACGCAGGACGAGGAGATGCGCGCGTAATGCGAGAGTCG
The DNA here is from genome assembly GCA_027580035.1 of Dorylogaster longipes. Classification (NCBI taxonomy): domain Eukaryota; kingdom Metazoa; phylum Arthropoda; class Insecta; order Coleoptera; family Staphylinidae; genus Dorylogaster; species Dorylogaster longipes. The sequence goes on along the minus strand of JAODFX010108637.1, from coordinate 1,714 downwards.
TGATGCGCCTCGCAAACATAATTCGATCCGATGAGTGAGGTCCGTTCGGGCGCGCCGGCGCCGCTGTCGGCTGTCAGCAGGTAGGTGAGGAGGTAACACGATCGCGGAAACCCGCGGCGCGCAACAGCGAGCGTCTAATTAATAGGGACGCGTCAACCGACCGTGGGCAGAGAGCCCGAAGACTCTCTGTTATCTCGGGCCGCGGCGCGGCGTGTGTGGATCAGCCGCATACCACACCCGTCAGCGATGATGAGCAATGAGGTGCCGGCTTTTGAGCAGGGTTCACCCTTCGAGCTGTCAGACGGTAGCGTTTATAATAACAGCGATCCGACAGCGCCGTCGAGGATTATAAGACGCTCGGCACCGTGAGTAGTGTGTGACTCTCGCTTCCGAATGGCTTTTGTGGTCGCTAAGTGGCCGTTCCTGTTTGCTCCACCTCAGAAGTCGCAGACACCTGGCAAACAAGCGTCGGCGACGAGTGGTCATTGTCCGTTCCTTTCCTCTGCCATCATTTCGTCGGGCGTTAATCGAAACACGAGACAGCAGACAGCAGAAGCTTGCTTCTGGTCTTCACCGATTGCAATTAGCGACAGTGCCGGTTCCAGCTCCCAGGGTCCAAAGCTAACACATTAACCTGCGCAAACAGAGATTTTGTTTGCATCTCCAACCGCATTGTTTGACGTTGTCCGTATTAAGTGGAGCGCCGTATAGAATCACCAGCAGCCAGCTGCGGGAGTGTATTTACGTCAATTGCAATGGCGGTGTCGGGAAAATAATCACGCAATGTGCGTTCGTTGAACGAGGTCATTTATTTCGACGACGAACAAACACCAAGGGAATACGCGTGGTGCGGTGATAAAGCAGTAAACTGTGTTAGTCAGCGGAACGTGCAACGGGTGCAATCAATCAGCACGTCAGCGGGAGGTGACACACACGCACGGGTGCGGCGTCGCGACGCCACGTCACGACGCCGACGTCGGCGAAATGAATAAGTGCACACGTCGTCCATCACTGTCAGCGAGCGCCGCGGAATATAGATATAAAATAACGATGAGGCGTGCGCTGCGCAGCCGCTCCTCCACCCCCCGCTGCGCCGTCATCGTCGTCGGCGAACGCAGATAAACTTTCCCATTACAAACATGTCGCATCGTTCATCATGTTCGAGTGACACTTTCGACGCGCGGCAGCTCGCGTGCTTGGGTGAATAAACCCACGCGAGCTTAAACGATTAGCAATTTCACTGAGAAACGTCTCGTCGGCTGGAACTTGTCTCCGAGTCGCTGAATTTGATTTTCACCGAACTCCTAAAGGAGTACGTTATTGTTTTCTAGCTGTCTGTCGGCAACTTGCATGGATTCTTGTTCCGAGGTTACAGGGTCAAGAATTGTATAGTAACCCACTAAGTGCCTCTTATCGTTCCCGATATAATCCAGGTCAAAATTCGGTTGTATTTTAAATTTTTTTTAAATTTTGATTGCTTACCTTGTACCGTCAATGCAAAAATCTCTAAAACGGTATCTCATAAAGCAATGGAATTTAGATAAATCAATCGCAAATAATTGGGCAATGGAAAGATCTAATGGCCAGTTGCCATTTTATTGATAGGCGTTACAGAAATTACCAACTTTGAGGAAAGTGAATGCAGAGATCTCAGGAATTGTAGATCGTAGAGAAATGGAACTTGAACCAATCTATAGAACATACAAACAACAAC
>JAODFX010107529.1:0-17666 GCA_027580035.1 Dorylogaster longipes | reverse complement strand
ATAAGGTATTTTATAAGATGGCCTTCTCAAGCAAGAAAGACTACGTAACTGAATTTGCTTTATCTTTCAATTATGGTGAACCAAGTAATTACGTTCTCTCATGTTTATAAACAATTATAAAAGTTAGGAATAAAATATCTTGCATAACTTGCCAAAGTCACATGCAACAAACCATCAGTCATTATAAAACGATTGCTAGTAGCATTCTTCTTTCATTATCACATGTTTGTGTTTTGTTGTTTAGTGCATTGGTAGATAAAGGTATTTGGTTAGGCATAGTGGGGTTTAGAATTTTTGAAGAAAAGTCCTATTATTTAGAATCATAAGACCCAGTTTATTGATGATCCATTTAAAATTTTGCAAGATTAGTTTACCTACAAGACGGCTCTATGTCGTAAACAAAGTTTTCTCGAAGTATTACGCTCAATTGCAGTGTACCATCAAATAGATAAATCGTGTAGGCAAATTTTAAAAGCCTGATAAACGTTGTAAACTCCGCAAGTCACTCACTAACCCGTGTAGAAATGCGGTAAATACAGCCGGGGCGCATTCGATTGCACTCTTCCGGCTGGCGCATCTGCAATATTTCGGGCTGTCGGCGTCGGATGCACAACTGCGAAAACAACGCCATTTAATACCCGTTATTATTCCGACGCGGAACACGGCTGCGAACACGACCGCGCTGCTGCGCTGCATCCGCGTTTTCCTTTTGCGCCCGCGCGACGCGCTCGTTCGCTGCGTTTGTTTTTTTCGTTCCGTCCAGTCTTCAGCTTTCGACTCCACGCTCCACGTTTTTACCACCGTTATTATGCGACTCCCGGGGCGTCCATCGACCGCCCGGTGCAATTCGCCGACGGCTGCGGCGGCGCGCACATTTCGACTAATTGAACCAGTCATTGAGATTAGGATCGATTAGCGTAATTAAAATCGAATTCGTCGCGGCGCGTAATCCGCACAGAAGGGCCGGGGCGCGTGCGTTTTATTCGCTCCGGCTTGCTCAGCGACGCGAAGGCACATTTTCCTGCATGCGGTGGTTCACATCCACCAACAACTTTCAGATTTTGTCAAAGCTTGCCCGTCTATTGCAAATATAGTGGAGATAGTAGATAACATTGGTCCCAAATTTCCATTTCAATTTTTCAATTCTTTCAATATTACAGTTTTTAAGTTATTATTGGAGAACTATGCTATTGTGCCACTACACTCAAAATTTCATCTGATTGTCAGCCGGACTGCCTAATTCTAAATAATCATTGATGTAATAGTTTTGCGTGACCGTAAAGGGAGATTTCACTGTACTGTATATTGTATATTTCGTCATTCCAATACCCGTTTGCTTTCTGAGATCTGAGTTCATTCCTTCAGCCAACAAGTTGTATTCCTCAGCTTCCACTTCAGGAGAGAGATTGAATTGAAAGCTGAGGAATGCACTTGTTGGCTAAAGGAATCAACTTAGTTCTCAGCAAGAAAGCGGGTATTGGAATGCCAAATCTACAATGTACAGTATTGAAAATAGAAAAGAAAAAGACATTTTTGCGAGAACCTGGCTTAAGCGTGTATGAGTTAGATGAAAGTCATACTGGTGGTACATTGGACAACAATTGACCGGAATTCCAAAAATATTAATGCTGAAAACGCGACAGCCGTGCAACTTGTTTGATCCACCACGTTATTACTTATTTAATGTCACCCGGTCGTCTTGGGCTGCTCTTTCGCCTTTAGTGTCGCCACCGCGAATGCATGTTACATTCGACGTGCGCTGAAGGTGTTTCGGCATGTCAAGGTTGCGCTCGTTGTCCTTTTGTCAGCGCTTCCTTCCATCAGGAGCGTGCCACGAGTGTAAACCAACGGACTCCTAGATTGGAAAGATCTCGAAATGCGACTTGTATGAACCGCCCGAAAAGGACCAACTAAGAAATATTTCCGGTATTATTTTTGATTGCCAAGTAGCCTCTCATCAATTAGTATTTACTAAAGCTTAATAGTATAAGCAAAAAATTAACCATTTACATTCACACTCATCAAACTATTAATTCAGACCAATGGAAGGTGATATTTAACGGATTTGAGTTATCTATCTGATGATAAAGCAAATTTAACTAACTACTACTAAAATCACAGGCAACTTGGAAGCGCAAGAGTGCAGATGTAACACATTAGTAGCAATTAATGTGCGATGGCCAGCACTGCATTAGTGTTAAAGATCTAATACCATGCCCTATTAATAATTAAAATTATAATTATAGTAGGTCCAAAGTAAGCAAAACGCATACGCAGACTAGGAAACGGCCATGGATTTTGAATGTATGCATGATTTAAACAGGGATATAATTCATTGTATTATATTCGGTACATGAAATGAACTATCCCACACAAAAACAATACGGAATGTTCAATGCTGGCCTCGAATTCTAATTAAGGAAATAACTTTGTAATATCACTTCTTCCCTATGAAAACTACAAGCATGAATCCGATGTTTGCTTGATGATTTTTAAATCTGTTTAGAAAGGCATTGGAATTGTGGTTTGTGGTTTGTGCCGTGCTAGCTTATTATGTTCCAACATGACAATATCAATAAAAAAAAAACCGAAATAGTACGTTGCTCTAACTGTTTTATTGCTCAATACGTAAAGATTATCTCGTACTTTGTGCTTTCGGTGAAAACTCGGGAAGTTCGTTCCGTTATACGTATTTACTTTGGCATTCGAAGCGGTAAAAACTTTCCGCCTCATTCTTGGTTTACCTGTTACCCGCCCATGATGCCTTGCTCTTGCGGAGTCATATATAATAAAAATATGAGACAAATATCGCACGCAGGCGCGTTGTTATCGCGCATAAAACGGGCAATCCTATTTTTCTCCCATATTTTCCCTCCCCTTGGCAAAATGCTGGCCCCAGAGGGTTGGTCGTACGGGCGGGTCTCATCATGGAAACCGCCGAGGCCGTCCTTCTACGCGAGAAGTGCGCAGCATCCTGGCATCTTCCAGCCAGCATGCGCCACTACTCCTCAATGGGCATTGCTTTTCATCACAATCGAATTTCCAGTTGAGCACAGGAAGGAGGACCCAAGACGCGTATGCTTGTTTGCAAGACAAAGGCAACAACCGTTTGCAGCGGCTTGCAACAGCTTGCGATTTGGCAAGAGTCCACCACACCAACTGCTTAAACACGCAGATAGTAGGTACTTTTGTTCGGAGAAATGATTGGTAATCACAAAAGTTTGACAAATGAGCAACGAATCGTAGAAATTCGTTACCCTTTAGACTTGTCAAATGTTTTAAAAACAGGTATAATCAGACCGGGCCTAAATAGAAAATTCTACCTGCTATAGCGTCATAACTAGTCAAGTGGGTTTCCTTAACTACTTCGCCGCAACCCTCAATATACAAGCAATGAGAACTTTTGAAGATTGACAATATTTAGGAATTTTGCGAATATGGAATGTATCGAAATTCAATGATACACTAATTGTAAGTACGTTTCTAGATTCTTTTGGGTTTGGCTCTAAGTCTGGCTAGCAAGGTTTACAACTATTTAATCAAGTGTGTGCGGCTAGTACGCAATAAAAGCTTAAAATCCGCTTAGTCCTACTATTTTGAGGTGGTATTCTCGTTCTGTACTAGTTTTAAAACCTCAATAATTTTTGTCGTATCATACACTATTATACTTAAAATAAATCTTTATTTTTCTTATAAAAAAACTAATATTGCATAGTAGTTCCACCAAATGTTCGGTAATTAATTGTACAATTAATGGTTTTCTTAGGAAAAATATCGTGTAATTAGTTGTAGTACCGGTACTTTGTGTAATTGTTTGGTAATTCTTAAGTAACAGTTGGTTTCAAATGAAATACAATGCTATTTTCTTAATGGCTCTTTATACAGTTTGTACGTAACTTGTACAGAGATAGAAACAAAATACTGGAAAAGTAGTGACAATACCTGATTATTATAGGTATTTAACTTCTTCTTCAAAAACGCATTTGTTATTTACAAAAGTCTCGAATAAAACTATGGTATTTATTGGGCTTAATTTAAATGCGTATGTTACATCGTCTTACGAAGACGTTGCGCAAAGGCCCCGACGTGCGAAGCGCCACACCACACACCGCACGAAAAGCAAAAGCGGTTTTTAATTGTTTTTGATAATTACACGAAACGCGCCGGCGCAATAATGACGCTTTTATGCTGGATTATCGCGCAGTTGTGCGTTCACCACATTCACTATCAGCGCACAGCGGCCGGAATGTACAATTTTGATGAGATTTCATTTATGCGCGCGGCGCTCATTTGTCAAATGAATGCGCGTCGCACGAATAAAGCCGAAAATTAAACGGAACGCTCTTTCGCTGTTAATTAAAAATTAATGCGCCGACGTGCGGACGCGGAAACACGGCCGAGCGGCAGCGGCCGTTTTTCCGCGACGCGCGCCCGCACTGCGACGAGCGACGCACTTGCACAAAAGGTTAATTGTCGCGAATCTGTAATTAAAAAATTCAATAAACACCGGGATGGCGCAGCGCGCGGAAGACACTCGCGGTGCGCGGACGCGGAAAACGCGCCCGACGCGCGAACGCGCTAATCAGCTGCTTTTTTTCGCCGGCGTTAATTGCGAATGTTAATGAAAGACGGCGCCGGATCTGCAAGCGCGCCTTCGAGGAGCGAACCGAACCGAATCGAACCGCATTTCTAATTAGCCGAGCCACATTCCAAACTTATTTCCTGTGCGACGGCACAAACGCCAATGTTTTTCATTCGCCTACCATTTAGGTCCATTTGCTCACCGATTTGCTTCGCGTGCGAGCAACAATATGGTCGGAAAAATTCTGTTCACCATAACTCTTTAATAATACCAGCAAGTCACTCTTTCCAATCAAGTTTAGCGAGCATATTTAAATTTTGAATTTTTTTAAATCTAAATTACCTAATATCTAGTTCTGGCCTTACATGGAGTTCCTTAAATGCCAAAATACCGAGCTAGGTGGCATAGAGGCTTACGCCACTGCCTAGCATTCGGGAGGTTCCAGGTTCAAACCCTGGTTGGAGAGTGAGGGGCTTTGGTAAAAGCCTGGACCTCGTCACTGCTCCGAGTCTTTGCAGGGGAATCTCTCCTACTCCATCTACAACCCAACTCAATCTCACCCTCATCCCTAATCACTCTATCCAACAGTGCGGACTCCACTGAGAAGCTACCCACACCCAGAGGGACGGCTGAGGTGTGGATGCAAAAGAAGAAGTGAACAATAGAACAAATAAGACCCCAGTTCAGTGCATCCCCGGCAGGAGGCACCCTCTGAGTGACAATTCACGTCTTTTATTTACTCGACTATCGGTAAAAAAAATCGTGCGTTCACGGGCAATTCGCAAAACTGCGCGTTAATCCTAATCGAATTGCAACTGCACACTGTAGACACCGGTAGAGAACGTAATTCCGTTACCGGGTAATAAACACTGTTCACAAACGTGCGGTGGCGGCTGCTGCTGCTGCGGGATGCCAAGCAGGAGTGTGCAGCAAGTGTCTCAATTTCATTCGCATCGCGACGAGTAAACATTTGCGCCGTCACCGCCGCTGCCGCCGCCGCCGACGGCGCATCCGTTGGCGGCGTTGATTGCTGCCGCCGCCGCCGCCATCACCGCCGACAACATACATACTTCTGACGCCGTAATTACTTTTGCGCAATTAATCACAATTAAAACGCGAACGCGAGGCGAGAAGCAGGCGGCTGCTGCACCCCCACATCGCGCGACATGGGGGTGCGCATTACCTACCTGTGGATGAAGCGCGAATCGTGTGAAATGAGTAGAGCCCTAACGCGTTCATCGCTTCGCATCTTCGACATACGTTTCGTGATCATTCTCCTCTATCGACATCGTACCTACATATCTACCCGTGGGACTCGCCAAAATTGTCCGTTTGACGGTGGTGTCCATATATTGGAGACAGCATTGTACCGAAATTTAAAATTAGATTTTTCTATTCTGTCCATATTACAGTGTTTTTTGTACTCAGAGGGTGCCTCCCGCTGGGGATGCACTAAACAGCGATCATATTTTGTCCCATTGTTCACTTCCCCTTTTGCTTTCACACCTCAGTGTGGGTAGTATCTTAGTGGAGTCCGCAAAGTTGAATAGAAGGATTGGGGATGAGAGTGAGATTGAGTTGGGTTGTAGGGTGAGTAGGGAAGTCATCGGTATTTTCCTTAACGTTCCGAGACTCCCTTCAAAGATTCGGAACAGTGACCCGCTCCAGGATTTTTACCAAAGTCACTCACTCTCTAACCAGGGTTTGAACCTGGGGCTTCCGAATGCTAGGCAGCGGCGTAACCCAGGTGCAAATGTCGAAACAAGATACCCTAGGTAATGGTAGGATGTCAGGCTCCAATAACTACCAAATACTAAACAATCGTATTACGTCATGGTTCTTACCAGGAATGCTGTATTTATCACGGCAGCAAATGTAAACAACACGTAGAATTCCTCACATTACAGCAACATGATACTGCAGGACAGCTTATTATTTTCGTTAAGCGCCTCATTGAAGGCCTCCTCCTCGACCTGGCTGCACCGAAACAGTTCTTATTGAACGCTGCGTGATTGTGTGATAGTTTTGGCACGGCGTCGCAATTGCGACGGCAATTATAAGCTGCGTGTACGCACAGTTCAACACCGGCGTCGTGCGCTCGTTCTATTTCGAGCGAAGAGTTATCAACGCTCACGCAGCACGCTGCCGGGCAAGCAAAGAAAACCAACCGCAAATCTATGCCTTTGGCATCATCGCGCACGCGGCCAACGAACGAACGAACGAACACCGCCTCCGTGAGCAATTGCGGCACACCTCGCCGGAATTATGCAAAGCTTCTGCTATCCGATCGCTCTGCGCGGTTAAATATTTATAGGATTTCCCGAAAATGCTATTGGAACGGGCCCGACCAGAACCGCGCTGCCCGCATGCGGGTGTGGGAGGGAGGCATCTATTGCCTATTACCAGTAACGAGTGAGTTCGCATGTCCTATTTCACCCGCCGCCGTCTTGCAAAACCGCCGCCGGCAACCGCCATCGCGGTGAGCTAATCGAAACAGTAAGCGACGCCAGCACGCCATCCAAACAGCATCATCATCATCACATGTGGGCCTGTGCGCTGGCCTGTGTCGAAAGCTCGCTACACATTACTCGCCAGCTCATCAATGGTGGAACTGAGGTGTTTGTATATCACTTTTTGCCCGTTCTTTCCAAAACCCTGTCAGTGTAAAATTGACGCAACTCCACGTTGCTGCGTGATATTTAATACGATTTTACCGAAGAGTTTCGAAGTTACAACGTCTCAAAATGACACTTCTAACTTTTGCCAGTTTACAGTGAAAAACTAACGAATAGCCAGTACCGGATTTTGATTTTTAATTCCCGCTGACGAAACGCACCGCGCACAGTGAGTAGCTGACTGAAGTTTGGAGCAAATAAGTTCGCGATCGTTCGTTGCGTAAACCGGCCGTCATGCAGCACGGAATGCTTCAATGCTTCCGAGCCCATTCGACTCAACCACACAATTGACCGCTTGTCCACTTGATTCCCTTCCGACGTCATCGGGAGCAGATGATTGACGACACACTATTTTGCATTAGGCGAACTGTCAACTTATAACTGTAAACGCGAACTTCTAGCACTTCTTTTTCGTTTTCGTTTTTAGGCCGCTTCTTACGACTTTCAGAGATATGCGAATAGAAACTGTATGAAGACCAACCACATCAATATGCTTCATATAGGCTAGAGGCAGAACGCAAATTGGCATTTAGGATAGAATAGCAATAGTTTATGTTGAAAGTCGATAATGGGGTTTCAAACAAAAGACGTGAACTTGTCCAGTAAGCATGCAGTACGCAAATACATGGCGAATATATTGAGGATTTGCACATTCACTATACCAACATGAAACTGCCAGTTTCTTTTGAAACTTTGCCAATAGTCTATTAACTACTGAGGACAAGCTGAATTATTTCCAATTACTATTGCCATAAACACGTTTCCAAATATGCTTTTTTGATTTTCTCTCTCATCTGGATTTGTTTCAAATACATTTTTCTCTTGCCAGGACCTGATTTTTATTAAAAGTTATAATTGATAAATATCTTTATGCAAATAACCAGTGTCAAGTTCAAGTGTCAAGTAAAACAAAAGAATACTCTTATTAGAAAGCCAATTAAATTCTTCACCGATTGAAGTTGTTTCAGAATATTTATTTACGGAAGAAGTTAGAAGCATAAAAGTAGTGCTAACTTGACACCGGTTTGAAATATGGTATTTCGCTTCAAAACTGAAATTCACAAAATGCCGTGCAAGGGAAACAAGTCGAAATGGTTAATTTTTAACATGACGTGGTTATGCAGTAAGAACACGGCGACATGACGAATGATCCGAACTGCGCACGGCGACTTTGACCCAAATACGCGTAGCGCGTCTAAAAATATTGTAAACATTCTCACTTTCCGGTGTGCGCATCGTAGCGCGCTGAGATTGCCCGATTGGCCAATTAGCGACGCCATCCGGGCACGTGCAAGTCGGAATGATTTTGTACCGGTGGCGGCAGTGAGTAGGAAGATCATCGGCGCACGTGTGCGCATCGAAACCGAATTGACTCGTGGGAGACTCTTGCGCAAGAACGAGACCAAGACCAAGATTAGCTAAGTCTCGTCTTGATCTTGCATTTGGGCAACACTAGGTGGGACCAAGAGGGCCGCGATTTTCACCTGCGTTGGACGCTTGTTGATCCGGAACGCCGCGCATGCGCAACGGATTTGTGCGGCTTGGACTCCCGGAACAGGGCAGCACTTGGAAATGCAGCGCTCATTACATCCAACTAAACATTGATCACTTCACTCAAACGAAGTGCGCCGCAATTGTGTTGCCGTCGCAATTTATTGCTGTTAATAATAAAAAGCGACAAGCCGTGACTCGCGTCGGCGCAGCGCGCTGAAATAAATACAAGCCTGCATATGCAATCACAGCCATTTCGCTGCGAGCCGGCATTTGCTGAGTTGTGGGCGCACTGTACACACGCACGCGATGCAACGAACGCGCACTGAAAAATGCAGCATTATTGTCCAACCGGATTTGAATGATTGCCGATGTCATTCGTTTATTATTGAAAACGCAAATGTTGAAACATTCAAAGAGTCAAAATTGAATAGTGCAATAGTGGTGCGCTGCATGGTGCCAGCTTTGTCGGTTTGCAACCGCACCACCTCCAAACTCATTGCCCACTCAAACCCAATCAAACATTCAGCGAAATGTTTACATTTTAATACCTCTTTTTATGGACATGCACCACGATAATATTGAATAATTTTGATTAGTTACCAATGTACCTTTTACGATGGAAACGTACAAACATCAATAGTTCCTTTGAATTATGTCCTTTCGCCATTTATAAGTCTAGATATTATATGCCACAAATATGATTAATTACGATTATGTTAGTGCATGCGTGCGTGAAGCCACTTTGCCCCATCAATTATCGAATGTATTAACCATTAATACTTGTTGCGGTGAAGATTAGGTTAGGTAACCAGGCAATGAGGCTGCTTCGAGTGAATGAGAATATCAAAGTGATCATATACAATGCCAATGGTGTTAATGTCCGATAGATGGAAGGAATAATCTGTATTTCCCACCGTTTCATACGATATAGACGTGTTATCTCCTGCTCAGTGTGCTATCTTTACGCAATCAACTATCACATGTCAAATCAAGATGCGGTGGTAAACCAGACATATCGAATGAGTTTCAAAACTCTCTCGGATAGTTGGTTGCTTTGTTACACTATCGATTGTCAGACGAATCGAAAATGGCATTTGTTTTAACTGAAATGCGTTATCACGTCAAACGCGCAAACTGCTCGAAGGAACACTTATTCATTCGCGGCGCTAATTCCACGTGCTAATAATCACGCTATGTTAATTGGCTTGCAGCAAGCAAAACGGCGTTGAGCAGCAGCACGCATGCTTTCTGCGAGCACGTATAGCCAAGTGACGGATGGCGCTCGCAATAATCAGTAATCAAGAGCAAACAACGTCAACCTAGGAAGCAACGAGGAGCCCAACTCATGACATTTAATATGTAACCCCTCCAAGTATGATGTCTCCTGAACTTGGTTTTAAATTTTCCACAACTAAAGTCTTTGCAAATGTTAATAGTAAATTTTTAATTATGACACTTAATTTTTTAAGACTTTCAAAATATAAATTCATGACATATATTAAAGACATATACTTAGATAATCACTACTGAAAGTCTATTCTTCATTCGTAGTGAACAACACTGAATCTTCTGGAAGTAAAGAGTCGCGATAGGTTTTGTCATACCAAACTGGCCCTCGGCTCCACTGTGCGGCATAACAATAAGTACGAATGCATCGCCAAGTCCCAGCAAGTAGCCAGCAAGGACCGCAAACAGGTTGGACTGTCGCCCAGCCGTGAAGCAACCGCGAGATGCGCGAGATTGCGTCAAACGAGATGATTTGCGTGCGCGCGCCGCGCCCAATTTTAGTTCGACGATCAAATTCGGCGTGCGTCGCCGGTGAACGCGCAGGCGTACACTCGCCAACGTATTTTTGGTGCTTTCCATTTTCGATTACGCCATCTTGGGTGTATTTTTACGTGCTCACTGCCGTACTTTTCACAGTTTCCATATTCTTGCTTTAACAACGACAACACGCTGATCTTCTTTTAAGAATTTCAAACTGCTTTCCTTCTACGTATCACTTTACTTGTCTTCATTTCCCGTGACGTCTTTCGGGGAACATTTTTACCAGCAATTTTCCAATCAGCGGCGACTTTTCAAGTGAACTCGCGCAAACAGAAAGCAGCTAAGTGTTCGTCTGTTTAGAACGCATAGCTACATTAGCACTGACTCAATGAGCCCTAATTACCATTGAAGTCAAGAGCATAATTTGAAACGAAAAAGCTTTTTGTGGCATGTGACTGTTTGCTAACAGAATAATAAATGTCAAACCATTGTGTTCTTTTGATAACAATGCGTACAAACCGCAGGATCTGTGATAAAGGAAACGGCTTAAACCAGAGGTTCGCAGACTTTTTTCTCTCGCATAAAACATTTGCAAAATTTAGCGGGTTCCGGTAGACCTACATTTCTACAATATTCCCAAAACTCAACATAGATTATATCTAACTAATGGCAAATCAAAAAAAGAATTCTCTCCAACTTGACTTTCTTTAATAATTACTCACATAAGACACCAATCCATTTTCACTTGTTTCAATTTAGAAAATTCCCTATTTGCAATGATAAACATCCAAGTAATATAGTATTTATTTTTGGTGGTAAGTCGTAATATAATTAAAATAATGCATTCATAACGTAAATCATCTCGCAAACGCAAATTTACTCGTACTACAGACTGAAATCGCCACACCAACAGCGAAAGAGTTAGCCAGCAAGGTGTGTAAAAGAGAGAGAGAGATAGAGAGAGAGAGATAGAAAGATAGTTAGTAAGTAACTGTGCAGCGCAATCTCGATTCAAGTCGATGCACGTTGTTTCTAGTGCGATTGAACATCACCGCATCAAGCATACCAGTGCGCAATGCGTTTAAATATACTCTGGCCTTGTCCCGCCGCCGCCGCCGCCGCCGCCCCCGCGAAATCATGAGAGAAGTTCAGCGTCGTATTACGCTTGCGGCAACGCGCAGTGTATCACACGTCCTCGGTGTGATTTACGCACGCCCTTAGCGGCAGGCGGAAAAGTTTACCACCATCGCCGCACAGTAGGAAATCTTCGAGAATATGTGGCCAAAATCCAATAATTACTTATTGTTTTGTATATCATTAGCTTCATGAGTAAATAAGCGAATGGTACAATTTCATGCGCCGCAATATGCCTTCACCAAGACGAACAATGTACTATACTTTACGTAACACCACTACTGAAAACGCTATGTTAATTAGCACGATGCATAATCTCCGTAGCTTTTTACCTCCGTTCACCACAGACGATAAATGACTTCGAAAAATAATGAGATTAAACGACAACGGCAATGGCGATTTCAAACAATCGAAGCCGTGTGGTTCCTGCCCTTTGTATTGTATCTTACTCTTTCTAACATCGTCGCGCTCTCTCTCTCTCTCTCTAACACGTTTTAGCGTGTCACGTTTATTTGTAGGCAGTAGAGTAGGCGGCGAAAAACAACGGATGGTTGTGTGGAGAACAGGTGACAACGTATACGTACGTTTGTTTACGCAGTGCAACTCGCTGTCCCCTAGCACCACGTGAATTTAGTTTAGTACAGTACTTAGTCGGATGCGGATTGCAGTACTGCAGCCGCTTACGCACATAACGTCGTGAATTGACATAGCGTTTTCGGTAGTGGTCTTACGTAAAAACTATTATTTGCAACTCCTGCAAATTTCAAGTTCCTAGCTAGATTTGTTCGTATTTTGTCCAGAAATTCTTCAATATTTCCCACTGTGCGCTGCCGCCGACACCAGCACCGCCGTCTAACTTATTCTATCGAAAGTTGCAGTCGCGGCGTTTGGGGAAGAGATGCAGCAGCAATCGCGGCCGCCGCCGCCTCCGCCGCCGCCGCGTGGACGCACGTAAATAAACCGCGACGACGCACCGCCCCCGCCGCACTCACAGCGCCGGCGTAAGTGCCACTCGCGACCCTTGGCGGAGTGCGAAACTCTTTAACTTTCCACGGCAACTTTCGCATTTGGAACGCACACACTAATGGCTCGCATGTAATGATAAATGCGCGAAGACAGGACGTGCGAGTTGCGCAAAACATGCGTGCGCCTGCCTCAGAGCCGGGTCGCGCACGTTGCTTATTTTCCCGTGCGCAGCATTGTCGAAACTTTCGAGCTGCCTCCGCAAACACACCTCGCCTACGCGTGTTTGCGCTTGCGAAGCAAACGGTCGAACGCAATTCCGAATTACTTCATTTGCGCACGCACTTGCGCAACCACCGATGATGGCCAGGGCCGTCGAGCACCAGCGATATGAGAACAAAAGTAATATGAGACCAAAAATAGCTCCATACTATCAACACAATAATTTATATTGCCATAAAAGTATCGATATGTCACGATTCGACATATTAGGAAAATATTCGTAAGAAATCGGGATTTGTCAATTTCATGCTTTTATGTAGCATTACATTAGATTTCTTTCTTTATTAACCGTCTTGGTCTTTATCATTCTGTCTTGGCATAGCAATGATCTTTAAGTACTAATATTTTTGAATGACTGGTTTCCAAGCATGCAATTGTATTTCAATCAATAGCCATAAATCATAAAAACGAGGCGAAACCGTTTTACATTGCACTGGCAGTAAAGTCTACAAAAGTAGACAAATCTATTCGAATTTTACATCGATGATTCTGATTCATTTACATTTCAAACTTCTATCGTCTGTTATTAGATATCAGGTGATATCACGGTGGTGCCAACATTTTACGTCAATTCAAGTAAACCAGTAGAAACACGTTGGTTCCTTTTATAGTTTTTGAGCTCCCCAAATTTGTCTGCTGTTTCCGCTGCATAAGTACAATTTCCAGATCCGTTTTAACAAATCCTCCATTTCTTTTTGTGTGATTACGAATAATTTGATCAGAAATTACGGACGATAAGAATGATTTCTCGCTGCGCCTGTTTCGGTAATTTCAACTTTCAAACAAGAGTTGTGTTGGGTTGAGTTAAATCGAAATCTGAGACATTGGAAGCAAGAATCGCGTTTTTCTAGTTAATTTGACGTGGAAGGACACGGGTACAATCCGAAGGTACGCGTTGTAAATCGTAGTAATTGTGAAATGGAAGGCAGTAGCAATTTCAGAACGCACGTGAGAGATCCAAGTAAATGAAAATGTTGGCGTGAAAATAGCGGCGGCGCAACTCAGACGGCATGCAACAGCATCGCTCGTGCGAAGGTGCGAATTAAATCGCAATTTGGTGGTCCGGCTGTGATGAGCGCCACGCCGCACGCGAACCGCACACTTTCGGCGAGCGTTCGCAACAAAAATGCCTCACGCACGGCGTGCAAATACTGTCGAGCAAATGCGATTTAATGAGACGAACGCGCAGATCGCGCTAATCGCGCATTTGCGCGCGATTGCGTTACAACGCGCGAGCGCGCGGTGTGCAAAAATAATGCCCAACCGGCAATTCGCGAAAACGGCCGGCGCTTGCTAGCACTGTACATATTTGGCGAAATGCGCAACAATAAAATATTTATACACAACTTCGCCGCCCGGCCGGGGCCATCAGCTGGGTGCGCGCCCGCCCGATAAAGGAATCGCTAGCGAATGCATAAATGTTCAATTCGCAATTAATACGTGCGCGGTCAGAAACTATACTGCCAGTCAGCACGGAGCGAAAAACGATTTCGCAGCGAGCGCGGACGCGTACAAACGCAGGAAATTAACGTCGGAACAAAGTCGCACCAAACCTTCCTCCAATTCCACGTCATAAACGGATGCATTGCGGACGGAAAGTACATGCGACGTTCAACGACGAATTTCGCCTGATTGCTTGCTTCATGAGGAAAAGACACTTTTTGAACGCGCACTGTGATTGCGAGAGGTCATTTACTGCCGATTCCATCTAACTTCTATGTTCATGATTACACTGCATTTCTGCTCTAAGAGATAATATTAGAAATTGCAGTAGCGAACGTTGGACTTTGATATAAATTGTTTGATTGAGGCAGAACCGATTTCAGTATTACTCGTAAAAACAACGTCCTCTTCAAACTAGAACCGATACTATTTTTAATTTTGCGCCAGAAAATGTCAGTATAAAAATCGTATTGTTATAACACAAGGCGGTATTGTGTTGTTTAGGTTAGGTTAGGCGAACAAAGTCACCCCTAACGTGTGCTTAAATTAATTGGCCTTCTATTTAATAAAATTTTCTAAGCGTATTGGTATCGGTATCGGTATAAACGATCTATTTGTCTGTGTATCGGTATCGGTAGCGTATCGGCTAAAAGGTCTATCGATGCATCCCTACTAATGACGTTCCTTGATGTCCTTCGCGCATATCAAGGAAGCAAAAACGAATTCCCCAAGACAGCTGGTATTAGTGGCCATATGTACATACGAGTTGTGGGATAGGGTCGGCATATGAACATCATCATCAACGCTCCGGCACGCTTTTGATAGACTCCAATGAGCATGTGCCAATAAAGCGCACAAAGTGTGCCGAACCTGTTCACAGCCGAGTGGCTGGTTCGTTGCACTCTTCGTTCACCTGTGTTGTGCCCCGCACGGTCCCACCCGCATCGTCCGCCGCCGACGCGTGCAACTTTTTGCCGTAGCCTGATTAGGTGGCCAAATGGGCTCAATCAGCATGCGCGCCCCACGCAATAATCATTACGTCGCACCAGGCTCCTCGGTCATTCCAACGATAATGCGATGCATCGCCGATAACGGCTTCCTGTCGCGCTGGCCGCAAGAAGGCCGTCGTTAACTTGCAGCGCACTCCCACAGCGGCACCTCGAATGCAACTGCGAAATTCGCTCGAGTGTGAAGATATACCTCGGTTCGTGCATTCTCATCATGCTGACGCGCAAAACACGAAACAAAACTAACCCACGCCTGAATCGTAAACGAATTCATGAAGAAAACCATTTACAGCGAAATGACTTGTTGCAGACAACTCTAATCGACAGAAAACTCCTTTGAACTCTCTTGCTTGTACGGAGACTTTTGTCTCCATGTCCATCTCTAACGTCAACGTTCGCCACTAGTTAGTGTTATGTGCGATATGTTGTCAAAGGGTTTTCATTCTTCAGGTTTCCAAATTTGCATCCGGCTCACAATCAGATGAAATCCAGAATGCAGTGGCGCAGGGGTATAGTTCTCTAGTAACAACTTAAAAACTGAAATTTTGAAAGAAATGAAAAATTCAAATTTCGGTCACAACACTGTCTCCATTAAAGGGACACCTCCCTCGAACAGACAATTTTGGCTAGTCCCATGAAGGTTCGATCAAAATTTGGTGCACTGCCTCGTTTTCCGGTGAGAGTTGGATCAAATTTTGCGTAAGTATGGGATGTGAGTAACGCATGCGCATACATCCTATGCGGGAAGAATAATCCATGCGAATGGAAATATAATGGGCCACCCATTCGTCACCGACGACCAAATTCGAACTCGATTACAGCAATAAATGGCCGCTAATGGATCGTGAATGCGCATTCGGCGAACGAAACAACGGCGCATGCTGTGCGTGATCGCGCCTCCCGGCAAAGATTTCTTCTTCCACGCGCAGCGACGCATCGCATTATCTCGTCAGCGCCGTCCTCCTGCGATAAATCGTAATGCACGATGTCGTGCTGCGCTCGTTACGCTATTATGCTCCGCGTGCGCTGCGTGTTATACAATAAATTAATGATCGCCGACCGAACTGCACCAGCAGCCGCTCTCGCAAAGACGACAACACGGCATAGGCGATGTCCGGGATTGCTCGAGAAATGCAGCTCGCAGCAACCGCAATCAGTCCTCGAAATCCACATCTCTTTCTTTGCGTTTACCGCAACCAAATTGCTCCATTATACGCTATGATCCATTGATGCTCATACTTCGAAACCGATTATTATAACTCTCACATACTGTAATGCTTGCTCCCCGAGTGGAACGTTTCATTGTCGCTATTATGTAATATTAGAATTGGTTTTCTATCTTTTGCAAATGTGATCAACATTGAATCTCAATATTGCAATATTTTTAAGTACAATTTCAGTATTGTGTTTGGTATTATGATCCATCTTGAATCACGTTTGATTAATAAGAATCGTTTACAAAAGTTTGCAAGATTGTGCTATGTTGGTAAAATATTAATCAAGATTATTTCGTCTTATATAATATTGGCCACATTGGCAACACAATATTATATCGTTATTATTACAAATATATTTCATTTTCTGCTTTTCAATTATGATCAACATAGAATTTCAATATCTTAATTCAATTCTGATCAATATAGAATCAATTTTGACTCGTTATTTATATAGTAGAGTATAATAATTGAGCACGAATGTTAGACATTATTATAAAATATGTATCACAATTTTTTTTTTACATCGTTTGCAATTATTAAATCTTAATATTGTAATATTTTATGCGTATTATATCATTCATTAGATTTTAAAACATATATTAATAACAATAAATTAAAGCACTAAAGTACTAAATTCTTATCTTGAATAAAAGTGCAATAAAGACATTTACGGATGCAAACTGTCGAATAACAATTTGCTATGAAATAAAATGAGTAATTATAATTAATAATCACAAAAAACATCGCTTATATCATAAAATAAACTAAAGTTTGCGTTTCAAAGATTGCAAGATTCCATCAATTCTGTTGTGTATCTCCCTAGGGAGTTGAATAAATGTTGTCCACCCTAATCAAGCTAAAAACAATTTAATTGCATGAGTGCAGTATTGATTCGCGTCGACTTGATGACTATTGGAATTATGCTTTACTTGGGCGCAGACTGATTAATAAAATGGTGCATGATGAATAAAAAACGTGCGCGTCGTCGGCGTAATGACGATTCCGTGTAATTAGAGCGCTACTTTACGTAATGGCATAAATGGCACAAAACAACGGAGCGCGCACGCCATGCACCTCCTCCGCCTTGCGCTGCTGTCCTGCT